>SNQJ01S0172419.1:0-20435 GCA_010110895.2 Picea sitchensis
GAGGGTTTCCCAGGATAAATGTTGTGTCTCTTGTGAATGTGTATTTCTCAGTGATCTTGTTCTTATGATGCTCTTATCTGTTGAAATGCAAAGAATTATAATAATGGAATAAACATTAACAGATTCTGTAACAAGGTGGAAAGCTAATTCCACAGAAGAAGAAAACAACATGGGGGATCAGGATGATATACCCATTGATAAGGAGAAGATGCAGCAAAGAAGACTGCATAAGAAGAACCAGTCATTGGAGTATCTAGACATGGTGATAGAGGAGATAAGAGAGTTGATGTTGAGGTCAGTAGTAGAAGCAGACAACAAAGGGAATCTGAACAGAGGATATCGTACCATAGCAGCAAGGAAGAAGAAGAAGAAGCAGCAACAAAAGAAACAACAAGGCAAAGGAGCAACAAGACAACTCCAAGGCAAAGTTTGGGATTCAGGGGGGATTTCAACAATAGAACAGAGGAGCTCATGAGAAGGAGCTCATGATTTTCCCAACAGTAGAGTATGATGCAAGAGCATCGCTCCACCTCAGCAATGCACCAACATTCCAGCGCATCAATGTGCATTCAAGAGAGGGAGAGGCACTGACCCTCCCATTTTTAAATTTAAAATATGATCCCATACAGATTCATGCTGTAAGGTTGAGTGAAGACCAAGCCATGCCTTTGTACATGCAGAATGTTGGGTATATGTGTTATATTCTTTGCATGTGTGTGTGTGGGCGTGTCAGATACGACAACTGTGTCTAATGATCCCCCCCACTAGTTTTTGCTATTTTTAGCGGATTTGTAAATTAATCCCGGATTAAGGGATTAGGGTTTTGGTATCTACGTAATACCTAAAAACATTGTATATATTGTATGGTGAATGGTGAAATTCGACATAATGAATATAAGAAAGGTTTTCCTGGTTGAGGGTTTCCGGTATAAAATCTCTGTGTACTCTGTGTACGGGCGATTGATTAATTTATGTCTTGCTTAAGAATCTATATGCATTACTTTACTTCACAAGTTTAAAACTTACACAGAAGATAAGGTCACCTTTAATGGCTGACGGGTTGATGGATCTAGGTTCAATTCAGACTAGATGACCATTTATGAAACTTAAATGTAACAGATGAGGTTAGGTGAGAGAGGAGAAGCTCATAGAGCCCTCTTTTGTAAAGAGACCTGGGGGATCATATTTCAGAGAGATTTTTAGGAGTTAGGGGATAGGATTCTGAGAGGAGAGCCTAAGAAGCTCGAAAGTTCAGAAATACAAGAAGATAAGAGAGAGTTAAGACTTTATTGCAATCCAAACTTTGTAAACATCTGTATAGACACACATAGATAATAGAAAATGGTTTTTTCTTGCACATGGTGTGTTTGTATGTTTGTGTTCATTTTTATGCTTGTATATTTCATTCATGTTTGAATGTGTGAACTGGTGAAGTATTGAGTAAGTTTCAATTGTTTCTCTTATGTGAGTTTTGAGTGCAAGGAGTGCACATTGTCCGCAAGGAGTGCATTGACAGAGGTGAGTTAACCACAGGGAAGCTCAGGAGAGATACCGTTGAATCTTCATCAGACAGAAGTGTAAGGAGTGCACAGAGCCACGCCATGTGTGCATAGGCCGAGTCGGATATTAGACTCATTCAACCAGAGAGGGGTTGGAGGGACTCTGTTGCAAAGAGAAAACAAAATTGATGCTTTTCGGAGTATCAAGGAATGCAAGGAGTGCGAGAAGAATTTATTTTCAAGAAATCCTTCGATCTGAGTTATCGAAATCCCAGGAACGCAAGGAGTGCATGGGAAATCGAAATCCTCAAAGGAACAAAGATCATAAGAGATAGCGCTTTTCAGAAGAGAAGACAAGATCCTAGAGACCGGACTCATAGGAGGAGAAAAGGACAAAGTCTTTGAATGCTTAGAAAATCTTCTAAGTTGGAAGAGATCGAAAGCTCACAAGGAGGAGCGACAACAGCCGTTAGATCTGTTGTGGGAAGAAATCTGAGTCGTCGAATCCCACATCTAGATAGGAGGAGTGTGAAGGAGAAAAGAAGAGATCCCATCCGTTGGATCTGACCGCAAAGGACCAACAATCGTTGGATCTAGGTAAAGGACACAAGACTTAACCCTTGTGTGTACAGGAGAGCGAACTTTCCAAAGTCCCAAAGTCCCGAAGTAATTTGGGACCATCCATCGTCAAGGAGGACAGTTGGCGCAAGATCCACAACTCCAGAAGTTCATGGACCAGGAGGAGGTGAAGTAACCAAAGTCGATCCTGACCGTTGATCGCCAAGAGGTACGTGTCAGCAGATCAGTAACCTTGGAGAAGTCACTTTGAAGAGTTTCAGTTGAGAGTTGAAACTCCTTAAGCCCGGAGAGCCGGAGAAGATCTGGACCGTCGGATCCAGAGGGACATGTGGCGATGGACTGTGAACTCTAGGGAAATCACTTCGAGGGGTTCAGTTGAGAATTGAAACTCCCGAATCCCAGAGGGTCGGAGAGCCAAAGTAAATATCAACCGTCAAATCCAGAGGACAGGTAATGTGAATCTGTGAACTCCGGGTAAATACCCGAAGTAAACCTCAATCGTCAGATCCAGGATGATGTATGGCGGAAATCCGTGTATTTCAGATGAAAGCACTCCGGGAGGAATGAGTGTGTAGGATTTGAAACCCCTGAAGCCCGGAGAGCCGAAGGGTTGAAGACCCGAAGACCCGAAGCAGACGAGAGTCATTGATTTGAAGTTGAACACACAATGTCAGATCTAGACCTCTAGAGGAAAGCGGAGAGGGAAAACGTCGAAACCCCGAAGGAGATCTCGATAGTTGATCGAGAAGGGAGATGAAGGGCCATTGATCTGGTTGAAGGGTCCAAAGTCCCGAAGCAGAGGCAGAATCGTTGATTGGGGTGGACACATGGCGTCAGACACAAAGCTCTGAGTACGAAATACTCCAGAGGGAAGCAAAGAGTGAAAGCGTTGANGATCGAGAAGGGTGCGAAGACCATTGATCTGGTCTTGGTAGAAGGTGTTGAAGTCCCAAAGTAGACTAGAGCCATCGATTTGAGGAGGACAAATGGTAGAGGATCTACCACTTCAGAGAAAGTCACTCTGGAAGAAAGAGAAGGTGTTGAACAAGAAATCTTGAAGGCCGGAGAGCCGAAGTTCATCGGAACCATCCGTTTGCGAGGGACAAGTGTTAGCTGATATTCCACTTTGGGAGATAGCCACTTTAGAGGAAGTGAAGGTTGAGAGTTGAAAACCTCGAAGTCTGGATTTCCAAAATCAATCATGACCGTTGATTGAAAGGGGGCACGTGTCGACAGATCATGGAGGTCTGGGAAGGCCCGTGAAAGGAGGAGAGAAGGCAGAAAGAGAGAACAGATCTCAGTTGTTGGTCACGAACACCATCAAGGTCAAAATATTGATGGTCGAGCTGGATTGTGGGGCCAGAACATGCTCGAACTTTAAAATTCTTAGAACGAGCTATAATTGAAACCACGGTATCGCCAAAAGGACGTCGGGTAATTGGAGATGAATTGTGGGGAGAAAAGAGGGTTGGTCTCAAACCACTCTTGGTCATGCCCGTAATCACATAATTACAAGAGGTCATAGCCCGAGGTCACATGCATGAGGGGCCTAGCAGAAGGCACTAGCACCCACAAATTAAAATTAGCCAAGAGCGCTAGGGAGAGGGTCGGTGGGTTCCATGAACCTACACCTAAGGAAATAGGGGACCTGTGTAGTTAATTTGGGTCTAGCAAGGGCCTGAAGTGTCAATCTAACTCAGAATATTGAAATATCCTAGAGCGGGATGTCGCAGAACCCTCAGGAGAGGAGGGGGGTTGCATGACCTCATTTTGTACACAAAACTCAGAATTTCAACTGGGAAGAAGTGCACACTGCAAAAACTTGGCAAGTGCGCAAGTCTAGGGAGCAGCTGCAGCCGACAACTGTTGCAATTTGTCTTCCTGGTTTAGGCTCGGACTTTCTATTAGTTATGGTTGGACTTTTTGATCAGTCTTGGTTATCTTTGCTTGGTGCATTAGCCTTGGTTGGCTATTGGTTTGCTTCCAGAATCATTCTCTTTCAAGGTTAAGGTGCTCGGGGGTGGCTTCGACCTATGGTTGGGTGACAATGTTGTTATATTGTCAATGGTTAAATGATCACATCCATTACTTTCTAACAGGTTATAGTCCCACACTATCTTCGGACAGTCTAATCGCTAGAAGATAGATTGGGAGGATTTGATCAGTTACAGTTGTAGTTGTAGTCGGTTTTTGATGCAACAACAAAACCCTAACCCTCTTGTTGAGGAACCTTAAGTGAAGAGATTGACCTAATTTTTGGATATCCTAATGCACCCTAGCCTGCCGCATCTCCTGGTACTCTCAACAAGCTAAGACGTCAAGTTTGAGTTTTTGGTTAAAATCAAGGGTTGACCAAGTCAAAGCAATTATGAATTACTCTATGAAGTTAGAAAACAAGTTACATTGGGCTTCTAACTTTAGAGCATGGAAGACAAGGAATGATCTCATCCTTGCTAAGAATAAAGTGTTGGATATCATGAAAGGAAAGATCTTGGAACCAGAGTTTTAAGAAGGAAAAGAGAAGGAACCTCAGAACATTGCAGTTATGGATAAGTTCAAAGATAATGACATCAATGCCATGATTATCATAGTGGACTCTATAATATACCACTTGATACCCTACATCTCCCATCTTGACTCATCTAAGAAGATGTATGATGCCTTGACTAACCTCTTCTCAGTTAGAAACATTGGACAAGTAATGAGTCTAAAGAACGAACTTCGTGACATGAAAATGAATGATGATGACATCATAACATCATACTTTGTGAGAATCTCTCAGTTAATAGATCAACTAAAAGCTATTGAAGAAATCATTTCAGAGAAGGAACTGGTAAATATAGTACTCAATGGTCGTCCCAAGACATGGGATGCATTACCGCAAGCATGAACACAAGGAAGGAGTATCCCACATTTAAAGAACTTTGGACTTATTGTGCACAAGAAGAATCAAGGATTAGTGCAAAAGAGAAACCCCAAAAGAAATATGATGATCAATATTTCACAGCAAGGTTCAAAGATTTCAGGAATAAAAAGAATTTTGGCTCAAAGAAGAAACCGAACCAAGAGAAAGATATGTCAAAAATACAATTCTTCAACTATCGAAAATATGGTCACTATAAGAATCATTGTCCTGAGTTAAAGAAAAGGAAGGAAACACATGAATCATCAGCTTCCGAAGAATGGGAACCCTCAAAGAAGGCCAAGCAGGATAAAACAAAATTCTTCTTCTAAGACAAGGTAACATACTAACAATATTCTTCATAATTCTTGTACATACCTTGTTTACATAGTTTCTGTACATTTCTTGCATATCTGTTTCTTAGAAGATAAGATGTTCAAAGAGAAACAATACCTACGGAAGAATAACAAGATAAGGATTTCTGTAACGATGACTACAAGTCAAGCATTACAAATGAAAAGATGAAGTACATTGACAATCCTTGGTAACAATTCCTGTAGAAGTTATTACAACTGCAAGATAAGCCGAAATCAAAATCAAACTTGAAGAAACATGGAAGAAGTAAAAACAAAAAGAAGTCAACAATCAAGAGGAAATTAAAAAAAAAAGGACTTGTGACACTTTGCAGAAGGCAATATGGATGCAGACAGAAGCATGGACTCTCCTAGATGGAGGGAGCCAATTATATAATTCCAAAAGAATAGCATGCATTCATGCATGAAGCAAGGATTAGGAGGGAGATAATACTAAATAATATGACCCATTGAGGATTATGAAGTATCTATCCATGTTCCCATCAATGGTAGCAACCATGAAAAGCAACACATGTTCAGTTTGACTTTAGAAGAAGTCTTCTTCAAAAAGAAGCCTTAAAGTATCCCTGGTTGTCCATCCACATCCATGATCCTATGATGAAAGGAAGAAGTAAGAATATTCAGAGCATGGAATCTATAGAAAAATCCATGAACCCAAGAGCTAAATAGAAACATGAGGAAGAACATGAAGATTCCAAGAGAGAAAGAAAAGCCAGAACAACCAGTCATTATATCAAGAATCAAAAGACTACTAGCTTGGTTTTAACCCACTAGAAGCAATCAAGCATAAGAAATGAAGGTTGTGATGAAGAACAATGTATGAAAGACTTATGAATGGAAGCATAGTGAGATTTAGAACTAGAGGTTCTCCCAGATGGAGGGAGAAGACTATGATGATAGCTTGTTCCAAGTAGCCAGACATACCTCTACCTGAGCCATTATATCATCCGCAGTATCCATAGGTTGGAGTTTACATCAGATGAATGTAAGGATTGTTCTCCTCAATAGAGTAATTGAAAAAAGAATCATAAGTAGAGAAACCTCAAGGTTTTGAGGTATACCAGAAAGATACTCTTGTATGCAGATGGAAGAAGACAACTTGGTGCAGAGCCTCCAATGAACAACAAAAGCTTGGTGAAAACTTTCTATAACAAAGATATTGTATCAAAATGGTTACTCAGAAGTCCAAGATGATGGATTGAAAAATCCATGGCAAACTCTCATGATGACGGAAGAAGTGCCACTTAGATATGTTCCAGTTTGACCCTTTCCATGATGTCATGAGCAAGCAGGAAACAAAAGGAGCTTAATCCAAACATGAAATACTGTAATGATCAAGAGTTATATGAAGCCTTCATAGAAAACTAGTGTTCCAGAAAGACTGAAGTACTTTGAGATCAAGAATTACATTCTCCGTGATGAGGTCCAGAAAAAGAGAAGTGGTTCTCCAATATATCTCCACAAATGAGAAGATAACAGATACTTTTATAAAACCTCTATCCAAGATGAAAAATTTGCATACTCAAGAAATAATCTGGAGCTCGTGGAGATGATTTCCTTATTGAAAAGGGAAGAGATGACTCCTAGGTTGGGAGGGAGCACTGATGTGTCATTGATTTATGGATAGTCATTTTTCAGTTCGAAAAATGGTCCAGGATGAGTAGTTCCTTTCTAGTTCGGAAAGTGGTTTGAGATTTTTGACAGACAGGCATTTTCCAATTTGGAAAATGGTCCAGTTCGAACGGTCATTTTCGTAATGAAAATGGTTCGATAGATTGTTGATGTACCATAGACATTGATTCCCCTTATGGTCAGTGTGGGGGAATGGTCTAGGATAGTCTTTCTTCTTGACAATCACTCTTAGTAATGGTCAAGAAGAATGGTTCACCTCGTTCGGCAGTCATTCTTTCGAAGTTCATAGTTGTGATCAGTTTCAAAGAATGGTCTATTTTGGAGGTTGGTGCAGGACAGTCATTTCCTTAGGAAATGGTCTGGATAGTCATTCCTTAGGGTAGACTCATTCTCTCTAGGTTGCACTTTTTTAAGTGCCAGAAGAATGGCCCAGTTAGGTGAATGGTCAAGGTTCAACAATCAAGGACAAGCATTCCCTAGCGCAGACTCATTCTCTCCAGGTTTCGCTTTGTTTAGTGTCGGAGGAATGGCCCAGATAGGTGAATGGTCCAGGCTCAGAAATCATGACAGTTATTCTTCTATGCTTGAGAAGAATAGTCCAGTAGCTCATGGTTGATGTTTTACCTTTTGAGGGCATATGCTCTTCCAGATCTCACAGATGTGAGTGGAAGAATGGCCTAGATNCTCTGGACAATAGATGTATGCTACTGTACTGGTGGATGTGTTCCACTAGTTGTGACTATGTGTCACTGATTAAGTAGGTGTGTGCTACTTGGTGTGGTAGTGTACCATTGGATTGTAGTTGTGTACTACTATGGATAGACACATTTGTGTTCTATTGAATGACATTGTTCTGATTGCTATGTAGACTATCAATAGTGTTGAAAATGATTATCAGCTAGATGGTTGGTCAATGTACTGATGGACAGACATTCTCTAGATGGAAAATGGTCCAGGACATTTATTCTTCTAGGACATATGCCCGGATTAGAAGAATGGTTTTTGTATCACTCTTTGGAATGAGTGACTTATTCAACATCATTACTCAGATGGAGTATGGTTTCGAAGGATGATGCAACTAATGCTGTCAGATGACACTGATATTGATGATGGTGCTCGTGAACTAATAATGAGATAGTCTGTACGACTATGATGATGCTACTGGTTGAATGGTATGTTTGTGCTCAAGACCATTTCTTTCAATACCTCCCTAGCTAGGAGGGAGTGTTGATATTATGGTAGTTGCAGGAGGTATTTACCTCCACATGTAACCATGACGAGAATAGAATATTCTGGAAAGAAAGAAGAAACCCTAAAGCATAAAACTTAACCCTAGAAGACAAGTCGGCTCAAGGAAATAATTAATATTAAGTATTTAGCCTCCAGAATGAGAAGTTGGCCCAGACAGATCAGGAAAACAATATAAATACAAGTAGCCAGACCTCATTTTGTACACACATCTCAGAATTTCAGCTAGGAAGAAGTGCACACTGCAAAAAACTAGGCAAGTGCGCAAGTTTGGGGAGCTGATGTAGCTGGTAGCTGCCGCAATCTGTTTTCCTGGTTTAGACTCAGACTTTCTATTGGTTATGGTTGGACTTTCTTACCAGTCTTGGTTATCTTTGCTCGGTGCATTAGCCTTGGTTGGCTATTGGTTTTCTTCCAGAATCATTCTCTATCAAGGTTAAGGTGCTCAGGGGTGGCTTTGGCCTATGGTTGGGTGACAATATTGTTATATTATCTATGGTTAAACGAGCACATCCATTACTTTCTAATATTTCTTACTTAGAAAATTGTTAACACAATTTAACTCTTAGTCTTATTTAAGCATGCATCCATGAACAAAAGAACAATCGCGGATGAAAATGAAGACAAACACATAAATAGTTTGGGTGACACAAATCATTCCTAATACCTAGATAATTATTTGTTATTGCAAAACAATTACAATGAGCACTACTGGCTCGATTTAAAACAGGGCAGAGTCAAACGACTCACCTCACCTCACTAAGACACTCAAGAAAAAAATCATCACCACAAGACTCTTTGTCGCAATTGTCTTCACATCTCCCTGCGGTGCACCTCAGACCTACCCACAACCACAGACTTGTTGTCATTTTGGTTTCGCAGACTTTCACCAAGCTAACACAAATTTTGGTTCTTCCCCACACATGCCTCTAGAGACCTATGTTTTCATACTTCCCCAAAACCTTCCAAAACCGTCCAACCCTTGGCTACATGTCTTCCATCTTGGAAACTCTACCTCAGTTCGTTATCGCAGAATTGCCTCAAACTTTCTCTCCAAAACTCTTACCAAAATGCTCTATCCCTTCTCTTGGTTGTGCGCCCTTTCTCTTATAGGAGCTCCAAGGGCTACTTAAGAAAAACAATGCATCTCTTAGGGGTGTCGCGCCCCTTCGCAAATCCACACTCACGGAACTCATCACGCCCTTATGTGGACTTAGTGCGCCCATCTAAAGCCTATGCGCCCATCAAGATTTCGTCTCTTGGTTCGACGCACCCCATGCTTGGGTGCACATGCTTTGCCTTGTGTGCTCTTTGTGTTGATCACCATGACTCCTCGTGAGTGTGTTGATGGGGTCGTCCAACCTCTTTGGCGTGCCCATATTGCTGAGGACAGATGAGTCCACTCCTTGGGCATGCTCCTAATTCGCCTCGCGATTTCCTAAACACAACCCAAGCCTTTGTTAATCATGCTAAGGCAAGTAAGGTGTGTGCCCCGTTGGTTCTGCGCCTCACCATCATGCACCCAAGGTGCTCCTGCCCATACCCAAACGTCTTCGTTCACCCAACCGATCACTTCCTTCCTTGTGCTCTTCATCTGTTCATCACTGAATCTGCACAAGGAGCACACACACTCTATGGGTGTCGTGGGAGACCCTTACATTCTCCCCTACTCCTAGTTGTTGTTGTCCTTGGGAACACCCATCAACTTCCATGGCGTCTTTTCCCATATTCGGATCTCATCGTTGCTCAACAACCATTTCTTCCTCAATCATTGTAGTTAAGGGAAAATCTCTTCAGGATGTTCAACTAAATGTGCCTTAGTGTTGGATACTCTTGACCCATGATGGCTTCGATACTCTGACTCTATCATTTATGTGTTCTGTACATTGGATCCTCTCAAGCTCTGAATGGGTTGGGTGATCAATCCAACTTTCACGTTTGTCACTAGAGAATGCATGTCTCCACATCTAACAAACTCTTTTTCATATGCCTCATCGTCATCATGTCCAACCCCTCTTGTTCTTGTTGATTCATCCACTGTAGTTCTCAACCTGTTTGTCTCACTTAGTTGAATCCTTTCAATTCTAAACAAGGTTCTGCCCCTTGTCACAATTTGGAAAGTTTCCTCCACAACTCACATCTTGTCGTTTGCAACTTCCTTTCTTGAGTCTTTCGGTGACACCTCCATTAGGGATCATCATATGTGCTACTTGCTCTCAACAACATGTCTCCATCTTCTTCGTTTAGTAGGAAGAATGTACCCAATAGCCACCACCAAGGCTATTGGAATACATCGTGTCTGACTTATGTTCCATGTGTGAGTATCACATGACCAAACGAACTTCCTTTGATGTGCATCCCAACTCCTCAAGTCATTCTGTAGTAAGTTGAAAGTCGTATATCCCCATGGCCTTCCTACATAAGTTTACGATCATTGCTATATGTCAATATTCGTCTCCTACCTCTTCTACAACCGACTCCAAATTTGGTTGAGCAAGTTCCTCCATACACTATATCGACTCAAATCTTGGAGTTTTTGTAGTGGGTAAGGTTGTTTCTCGAGCTTCCACAACGTTCATGATTCATTGTTGATGAAAATTCACTTGGTGATGTTCCTCCTCCTCCATGGAAAGTGAAGAGTCCATATCTCTCTTACACTCACACTCATGGTTCTGTAGGTTCCCCAATCGACCAACCTTTCCCATGTTTGTCTTCACTGAATTCTTCGTCATTGTTTGTTGTTGTTGCTCTTCTTTCCCCAAACTACTTAGAGATGTTGTGGTGTGGATGACTGTTGGTTGTTGTGTCACGTTGCAAGTCTTGTTGGTGCTCCCACTGAATCCTTCTATCAACCTGATCACAAATATCCTAGGGGTCCTCTTGAGCTTCCTTTTCATTGTCAAGGGTGCGCTTGGTGTTTTGGCGTCGTCCAAGAATACTAAGCGAATTTCATGAATGAGCGAAGCTTCTTTGGAAATTCTGAGGAAGTCCAAGCCCAAGATCATCACATGATCTTCCAATGGAGCTACCAACACATCCATTTTGCCAAACCACTCACCAAATCTCAATGGTGTTGAATGAAAAATCTCTCTCACTGGCATTGTGGTTGACTTCAACACTTTACACATTCTAGTGCAATCCTCAGGTTTGCGATGAAGAGACTTTGTGGCTCATTCACTCACAAAATTGTGTGTTTCCCCTGTGTCAACCAAAGCTTCCATCTTCATCCCACTTACCATTTTGTTCACAAAGCATATTTCGTCAACTGCTTCACTTTTTGAAAATTGTCCTTGACCTCTTATCCTTAACTCTTACATGCATTCCACCAATGTTTCCATGAATTTATTCATCTCTTCTATCAGTTTTGGCACCTTAACCACCTCTGCCAAGGGTTTTGACTCTTCTGTTGTTAGTGTGGGTCGAGCCTCTCCTCAACCAATAAAACCAACTTCCCTTGCATTGGACCGTTCCTCATAAAATGATTTTGCGAACAGAGGTAACATTCAATCAACCTACCTTTCCTTATGAGTGGTCTGGGATGATTCTTCACTGTTGCTCTGTCTTCATGGTGGATGATCTCCTCCACGAGTGCTCCCAATGCAGCTAGTGGAAAAGTTTCAAACTTCCTCGTCAAGGCCTTCAATCCGTTGATCTTAGACTCTATTTGCGCATCAAATTCATCCATCCTCTCCAAGGTCTCTTGGAACTTCTCAAATCATTGATTTATATTGTCTCTCTTGACCTTCCAAGTTTCACCACTTGCACCATCCATTTCGATGCTCGACCTTTTTCACTTGCCTTACTAAAGAGTTTTTTGCAACTCCTTCGCACTGTCTCAAGTATGCAATGATTTTTGCATTTGTCTACACACCCAAATGCTCTATTCACCCTCACAAACTTCGATCTTGGTCTACGTATGCACATAAGACTGGGTTCAAACCACCCATGATCAAACAATCCACCTTGTTGAATCGTTCACCAAGGTCTGCACCCAGTTGTCTTTGCATTCAACATTTTGGTTACTTCTACGATCGGTTCTGTGATAGTCTTAGGACAATCCTACATCATGCCTTGCCCAAGTGTTTTGTTCTTTCTCAAACCTTTGTGATTGGACTACTCAAGGAAAGCACCTAGTTCTGACTAGAAGTTTCAGCCTCATTCACAACTCTTCCCTATCACAACCCACCGAGTCTGCACACAGGTTGCCTCTACAATGGTTTAGTTCATTGAACCTTCACCAAACCTGATCCAGATTATTTTCGACATGAAATGAGAGCGAAGATATAATAAATAAATGTACAAAGATATATCGGACATCCAATACTATAAGATAAATGTATCAGAGATGCAACCATAAACATAGAGATACAATAATACACAAATTTCTATTAATGAGCGAAAATGTACAAAGATTGTAAACATATAGAGTGAAAGACTCACTAGAATGGTGGTAGCTTATCTCTGAGAAGAGATGTGTCCGCTACTCGCATTCGCAAGAAGATGATTTTACAATGAGGCTACAAAGGCATTTTTATAATAAATAAAATCCAAAACCCTAACCCTGGAAGATGAAAAGCCAACAGTTTTGTGGACCCCGTTTTGGGTAATTTGGTGTATCAACTTCTCAGGGGCGTAACTTTGACATACGATCTTCGTTTGGGGCGCACGATAGCTCATTGGAAAGGTATCGTTGAGGAGATTCATTTTGGGGGCTCAATTAGAGACTTTGGCTATCATTGAGAATATCTATCCCGGAAAACCTTCATTTAGGCCGTCAAAATGGCCCTGGAAGTTAAAAACTACTAAAAATAGTAAATTGCCAAAATTGCCAGAAAACTGTTTTGAGCCAGATGGAAAAGGTGGGTGGCCACCGATATCCACTTGGATCAATTCTCCCTCCTTAGGAAGAAATGGTCTGCATTGCGTTGAGTGCCCGGGGGAGAGGGAAAATAGTTTGTTGAATCTGCATCTTGATTATTTGCTTGCTTTGTTGGAGAAGTTGTGTTGCTTAGATTTTTGAAGGTTGTCACGAGCCTATGGCTGGAAGGGTTGGACCTTTTTAACCAGCTTGTCTACATGATATTTCTGTGTGCAGAAGGAACCTTTTCTCTTTGTTGGAGTCTTGTCGACCTGCTTTTGTTGGATAGAAGGTGCTTGGGCCAAGGCTATAGTGGTTGCAGTATCCTTCTGTTCACCTTTTGAACAGATTGTGAAGAAGCTAAATTTTGTAGTATGAGATACTACCTTGCGGCACTGTTTAGGTGGGATAGTAGTCAGAACCACCTCTGGTATCCTGTAGAGATGACCCCCCTGAGTAAAAATGACACTACGGGATCGAGACTCATAGATAACATGGTTCTTCCACATATATGGTTGTCCCAAGAGAACATCACAGACATCCAGTGGGGCAACATCACATAATACCTCATCCTTGAAGGGTTGAATGCCATATGACAATCAACACTTCTGGATGACACAAAGATCTCGTCCCTGGCGAAGCCACTCGATGTTGTATGGTTGTGGGTGTGGTGTTGTCGACAATCACAATTGTCAGATGACCTCTTTTGAGATGAGGTTTTCTGTCTTCCACTATCAACAATAAAATGCAGTGGGGTCCCCTTCACCCACATCTATGAATGAAAAAGGCGCTCCCCCTCTTCAGGATCTGTTGGTTCTTCTGGTTGAATTGATGTGGTTGCGACAATAGCAGTGGGGTGTGCGTCGATGATCTGTCTTCTATCAATATTTTCTGAATCAGATTCTGAATCAGGGTTCGACTCCTTGTCTTTGATCTTGGCCACCAATGACTGTTTTGAGCGACATTCATCGGTGTTGTGCTAGGGGATTTTGTGGAAATCACACCATTTTACGGTGTCCTTTTTCGCCTTTCCGTGACCCTTTTTTACCGCATCCACCAAAAAATCCCAAGTGGATTCGACCACATATATTCTGGACTCCTCTGTGGAACTTTTCTCCTAGTAAGTTTCCCACCAATGTTTGACATGGGGGAGAGCCTTAAAGAGTGTGAAGGTGATCTTTTCCTTGTCAAAGAAATTTTGAGCGGAGAAATAACCCTCTAGTAGATTTAACCATTTTTCTAGGGCATTTGCATCTATCTGTCCTTCAAATATGGGAATATCAAAATTAAATTGTACCTTGAAAGGTGAGGTACCTCCAAAGTGGTCGCTTCATGAAGACGCGCCTATTTTTATCAATAGACGCTGAAGGATGTGGGCAAAATTCTCCATCATTTCATCCCTTTGTCATGTGAGAGCTTGCTCAAGCAACATATTAATAGAATCCTCTGCTCTGTCGTTTTTCTTTTCTTCCGCCATGGAGGGTTTCTTGGGCGTGCGAGAGAGATTTTCCTCAAGAGAGACAAGCTCGAGACCCAACTTTCTATACTTGGACCTCGTCGGGGACATGCACTGAAAAACGATCAAGAGTAGCTTGCTCTGATACCATTGACCCAGATTATTTTTGGCACAAAATGAGAGCGGAGATATAATAATGAAATGTACAAAGATATCTCGGATATCCAATACTATAAAATAAATGTATCATAGATGCAACCATAAACACAGAGATACAGTAATACACAATTTTCTATTAATGAGTGAAAATGTACAAAGACTGTAAAAATACAAAGTGAAAGACTCGCTAGAATGGTGGCAACTTATCTCTGAGAAGAGATGTGTCCACTACTCGCGTTCACAAGAAGATGATTTTACAATGAGGCTCCAAAGGCCTTTTTATAATAAAGAAAATCCAAAACCCTAACCCTGGAAGATGAAAAGCCAACAATTTTTTGGACCCCGTTTTGGGTAGTTTGGTGTATCAACTTCTCAGGGGTGTAACTTTGGCATACGATCTTCGTTTGGGGTGCACGATAACTCATTGGAAAGGTATCGTCGAGGAGATTCATTTTGGTGGCTCAATCAAAGCCTTCAAATATCATTGAGAAGATCGATTGCGAAAAACCTTCATTTAGGCCCTCAAATGGCACCAGAAGTTAAAAACTGTTAAAAATAGTAAATTGCCAAAATTGCCAGAAAACTGTTTTGAGCCAGATGGAAAAGGTGGGTGGCCACCGATATCCACCTGGATCAAAACCTGGGCTCAAACTTCTTCACCAAACAAGTGTGCCCTCTTCCCACAATTGTTCCAACTGCAGTGGTGCTGAAGAGTCAAGTTTGCTCTGATACCACATGTCACGACCCCATAGGACACTCGAATGGATCTTATGATCGTTCGTCTCTTGAGATCATGCGACACCACATGAAGTTTCTTACTTGGTTGCTTGGCACACAAATAATACTTCGTCCGGACTACACCTCTTCACCTAGAGCATAGCCATACTTCGTTCTAGGCTACTAGTGAGTCGCATTCCTACTCTAGTGCAACTCTTGCTTACTTAGACAATTGTTAACACAATTTAACACTTAGTCTTATTTAAGCATGCATCCATGAACAAGAGAACAACTGCGGAAAAAAATGAAGACAAACACAAAAATAGTTCGGGCAACACAAATTGTGCCTAACACCCGACTGAGTGTTTGTTATTGTGAAACAATTACAATCAGCACTACCGACTTGGTTTACAATAGGGTAGAGTCAAACGACTCGCCTCACCTCACCAAGACACTCAAAAACAGATTCTTCACCATAAGACTCTCTGCCACAACCATCTTTGCAACTCCCTCTAGTGCAACTCAAACGTGCCCACAACTGCAGACTTGTTGTCATTTCATTTTTGTAGATTTTCACCGAGCTAACATAGATTTCGATTCTTCCCCACACATGCCTCCACAAACCTGTGTTTTAAGACTTCCCAAAAACCTTCCAAAAACGTCCAACCCTTACCATCCGGTCTGGAGCTGGATTATCAAGAGATTTAAGCCTAAAGCCTCTTGGAATAAGGAGAGTCTGGAACTGTACATTTAGGACTGATTGACGGATTCCACAATGGAAAGATTCGATTCTCTTCCTATTTACTTTGTCTATTTTATCTAGTGGGCACGAAATATCATTGTATTTCAGGACAAACACGTATCAGCTGAGGTTGTGGCTTGTATGATCGAGAAACTTACTAAAGAGGTCAAATGTGAACCCAAAAAGAAGAAAGTGCAATGTCGATCCATGTTGATGCTAGACTATTCAATACCGTGGGGCTTCTTTGACAGAGCCAATCCAGGCCATCCCCCTAGATGCAGGGTAGGTGTTCAGTTATTTATAAATGCAAACTACTACTTTAATATAAGATATGCTCCCAGTACTGGTTCTAATACCAAGGCTGAATTTCCAGCAGTGTACTCTCTTTTTTCTTTTCAAGGTCTCATGGTTTAAATCAGATACATGTGCTCGAAGATTCTCAAGTTGTTATAGATTGGGAAAATGGAAAATGTAAAGTGGAGATCGTGTGAACAAATCTTTGCTCTCCCAAACTATGCACCTTATTCAAGAATTTGAATGGTCTTCCTTTTCCCATATCTATCAGGAGATGAATAAAAAAGCAAATCAGCTATCAAAAGAAGCTCTGGAATGCTATCATGGTTCCTTCATTGCCGATGAATTCTATGATGGGAAAGAAATTGAAAGCCTGGAATTCCATTTTTAGTTGTTACTTGGGTTTGAGTCACTTTGTAAAAGTTTGTCTTGTTTTAATAAGTTGTTTTAGTTCTCTATTCTCTATGAGATATGTCGGACAATGATATGAGTGTAATGACATGAAGTCATAATTTTTTTGAGTCTTTGGTTGGTAAAGCATAAAAAAAAGTGGTAGGTCGACCATGCCACTTTTGGTATAAAGTCTGATGTTGTTAAGTTTGGTTATGAAGTGTCCGTAGGACTGAACATATGTATATTCTTTCTAGAATATAATGTTTTTTTCTAACCGGAAAAATTGATAATGATTGTTAATTTTATTATAATCAATTTTGAATTCTTTAATTTGTTTTAATAATTTATTTTCATATTTAAAAAACATAAAAAAAAAACATTATTAAATTAAAATTAATAAATTTTATTATTTCAGTGTTTAAATTATTAAATTATTAAAAAGTAATAGAAAATTATAGAAAACAAATCTTTAATAATTTAAGATGGTGTTTCAGGGATTTCTCCCTTATGATTTGGGTTAGAGATCACACAAAGCAAACATCCAAAGATCTAACTCTAACCAACAAAAGTGGTTAAGGACATGTAACTAAATAACTACCAATGAGCAAGAAGAATACCTACTTGCATTCTGAAATTTGGAGAAGACTCCTCTTGTGAATCCATGTTCCAGTCTCTCGCTCCAATGATTTTCTTGTCAACCTGCACATAAAAAGAGACAATGTTGTAAAGAAGGTAGTTATAGTAACTAACTCCTAACTACATATACTAACTAGGATCATAATGCTAGTATTACAATAATCAAATGCATATAGTTTCTACGAAAGAAGACTAATAACATGCCATTGGGATGAAAAAAGGAGTTCTCATTTATCATTGATTGCAAGTAACATGAAAAGAGATTACATGGTCCTGCTACAACACTAATTGGAATTGACATTCAGATTCCTTCGCCCTAGCCACTGAAGATGGCTTGAACTCATGGTTTCTTGCTCCAGACAAGTGAAGGGAAGAGGATAAGTTTCTTCCTCTCAACAAGATAAGAAGGGGAAAGATGTTGGAAGCAAGGGTTTCCAGATATGGGAGACAAATCTTAAAAGCTCGAGATGAAAGGGCTTGCAGACTCAACAAAATTTGAGTAACATAAGGGTGCTTCAATTAATTCCTTCGATGCTCCTCCCAATGACTCTTATTTATACTTCAAAAAGGTGGTTGGAGTAGTAAGGTGCAGACTATAGGAAGTGATTAACCTTCGAAACTCATGAACCTTGCCCAAAAAGGTACATTATGTGCACATTTTTAGGTTCATTATGTGCACATTTTTTTTTTTTGGTTCAAAATGAATGCATACACAAGTTGCTGAAGGGGGAAGAGCATATATAAAGTTGCATATGCTCTTTCTCAAATCAAAAGTAGAGTATGACTAGCCATAGGATGTTTTTTAAAGATTTTGAAGAGGAATTTTTGGGAAATTTGGTTTGCAAAAAGGAGATAGATGTGGGATTCAAACCAACAAGTACATCTATGCATATGATGTGACAAAAGATGCTATAATAAATGGATTTAGGTTGGTTGAAATATTATTTATAAAATTACTTATAATTATTGTAATTTGGTTAATAATCATAATCATGTCTAATCAATATTAATTTATTCACATTTTTTTTATGAATTATATCATTAATATCCTTAAATTAAATTAGACATTAATATATAATTTTTTTTAACAATTCATAATTCATTAATTCATAAAGTTCAAATGGAACTAAAACATTTTATTTTCAAAGTTCAAATTTATTTACTTTCACCAATAAGATGTGGATGCTTTATAACAACAATTGGTAATACAGTCATAATATGTAAATGATAATTATAAAAAAACAATTGGTAATGTGGTGGAGTTCAATTGAAATCAAATCAAAGTGTTTATGTATTAAGATGAACTTCTATTTCATGATAAACCTATAAGCTATAATAAAACCTATGTTATTTGTCTGAAAACTAACTTTCTCTGCTTATTAACTTACTCCCCATCTAATATATTCTATTAAATTAATTGCATTATAAAGTCTCTTCCACACACACACATATATATATATATATATTACTTTCTTCATGAAAAATATTTATAAGTACTAACAAGGATATAATCCAAACAAAAAATGACCATTATCTACAGAAAAATATAAGAATTAAAAAAAACAATTATAAGTTTTTAGTGTGATTTAGTTTTACAATAAAATACAAGTTTGATGATGATATAAGAAGAACCGAAATAACCATAACCAACTTTAAAAACAACATTTAATGCTCTCAAAGACTACACTTTGAGAGACAACTTCACTTAATGACTTGTGATGTTGTCAGCATACATGAAAAGAATACCCAAAAACTCCTTTTGCACAAAATCTTTCGCATCTTTTGCCCAAAACTCCTCCATGGATACCAATGTCTCTATACGATACCTACTAGCATCTTCAACTACAATAACCCCCTTAACACATCCCTCTCACCCATATGCTCTTCATCTTAATTCATCCTCCAAAGATACCGATGTTCCCATAAACCATAAACCCTCCTATGCTCTTCAGCTTAACACATCCTCCCAAAGATACCAATGTTTCCATACTTGAAAGCTCTTCTAACTCATAGCACCAATGTTTCCATACTTGGAAGCTACTTCTTCTTGTTTTGCTTTCATGTAAGCTGCAATCGTCCTTGCAGCTGATCCACATGGGACACTATAGTTTGGGACATCTAGAGATATCAAGCATCTCCAACGACATATGTTCAACACCTTCATGCTCTTTTAACTCTGGGCACCACCGGACATCTACCTTTTGAAGCTTTGTCAACTGCAATAACCCCATATGTTCAGTTTCACACATCTTTTGCCCACAACTCCTCCATACATACCAATGTTTCCATACTTGGAAGTTTTTCCTGCCAATTTCCCTTTCAATTTGCCTGGAACCAATATTTGAATGATGGCACTTATGATTTCAACCAGCTGTGATCCTTTCACAAAGTTGTGGAGATGGAGATACAAGGGTGCCTTTCCGATTAGGTTTGCACACAGATTGTGCAATTTATTCCCATAGAGTTCCTTTCTTAAAAACATAACTCACATTCTTCCTAGCATATCCTGAATCTGTCCTCCTTTGGTAGACAGCCTGATTTCAAATTTCCCTGTACAACTTATTGAAACCTGATTCCAGCCCTCTTCTGAAATATTTATATGAACCTTTCCATTTAGACATGAATTGGGGCTTAGGATACTATTTTTACTTCAAACTACATTTTAATTATCCCAGGTCTAGCAGTAACATCATTTGGTTCGTAACATTCTGGAATAAAAGCTCAGGGAATACCAAGCAGACCTGTATTATGGTTCGAACCAAGGCTGGAATAAGACGGCCTGCTACAGAAAATGTTGATGTGCTTCCAAAATATCGTGCTTTGCTGGCTTTAGGCATTGTGTCAAAACGAAATGCATATCACCCTCAACAACGATCTTAAGCATGACTGCCCATGATTGGTCATGCGATGTATAATCAGAATGACCTGTTCTTCTGCCCAGAAATG
>SNQJ01S0172421.1:0-19413 GCA_010110895.2 Picea sitchensis
AAAATTTTGTTTGTCAGAGTAAGTATATCAGAGAAATACTTAAGAGATTTAAGATGGATCAGTGTAAGTCTTCTATTGTTCCCATGCAACAGAATGTGAAACTGTCTTGTGATGATGGTTTGAATGAGGTGAATGGAACTGTGTATAGACAGATGGTGGGTAGTCTGAATTATCTCACCACAACCAGACCTGATATTTCATATTCTGTCAGTGTGTTAAGTTAGTTCATGGCGAAACCTCATGAAAGCCATTGGAATGCAACAAAGGCGGTACTGGGGTATCTAAAAGGTACACTTGATTATGGTATTAAGTATACTGATGCATCTAATGTTGAGTTAGCAGGTTATTCATATTCTGATTGGGCTGGAAATATAGATGATCGAAGATCAACCACTAGATATGCATTCAGCATTGGGTCTGGGGTTGTTTCATGGAGCAGTAAAAAGCAACCTACTGTATCTTTGTCCTCTGCCGAAGCAGAATATAAAGCCTTGTGTGCAGCAACTTGTGAAGTTTTTTGGTTAAGAAGACTTCTTCAAGATGTTGGAGAAGAACGAAAGGAACCTACGATGATCAGATGTGACAATCAAAGCTCGATCAATACTGCGAAGAATCCGATCTTTCATGCAAGGACAAAGCATGTTGAAGCTCATTATCATTTTGTTCGAGAAAAGTTGCAGTCAAATGAAATAACTCTTGTGTATTGTAATACTAGTGAAAATGTTGCTGATATTTTCACTAAGCCTCTTGGAAAGATAGTTTGAACTGTTTAGGGAGATGTTAGGTGTAGAAGTCAATCCATTCTCCATTAAGGGGGAGACTTGGAAGTAATGGAGATGTTAGCTAGTTGTTAGCACCAGTAATAAGCGCGGGTTGTAAGCGTCAGTTAGAAGAGTCAGTTCTTAGTTAAGAGTCAGTTGTCTAGTTGTCTTTTGGTTTGCATGTAGCCGACTCGGGAGAGTCTTTTCCTATATAAACATGTAATCCGTCTTCATTGAAGGATAAGAAGTGAGCGAAGCCTCACCGTGTTTGTTTGCGTGGTATATTTTATCTATTTTTGTGTTCATAAATGCCAACGTATAAAATGTTGGAAGAATTCGATATCTTCAAGCCAATTCAAAGCCTTAAAATTGCTGATCTATTTTTCAGAACTCGGGTATTAGATAGTTTGTAAAATACCGTTGATATTTTCATGACGAAAAAAAAAAATAGAGATGAAAAGCACTACAATGCCATAAATTCTGATAAAAAAACTCCAATTTAATAAAATCAATTATTGCTTCAATGCTCAGTATTCACATAGCTTAATCATGTTCAATGTTAATCTTCCTCTTGTTCAAAAAAAATACTATCAATCTTCATCTTGATCAACATAATACTATCAAAGTGTATGTATTTAAGTTATACTTCCATAGATCATCACACTTAAATAATAAACGTATATCTATGTTCGTCATTAACATTTATCAACCTATTGTAATAATATTTTTGGCTATATTGTAATAATCGTTTTGGATATATATTAAAAACAACTCTGAATGCAAAACTCAAAAGACATTTATCACATCACAACTTTGACAGTTGATTTAATTCTAAATATATATATCCGACACACACCTGAAAATAAATTATCAAAATTGAGTCCCTCGATTCCAGAGTTCCTCGCCTGCAGTGCAACTGTGCCAAAGCTATAGCGTCCATTGAGAGCCGCATAGTTAAATAAACATTGTATTAATTAATCAAAATTTATAAAATTCATAATAAAATATGTTGTAAAAGGCTTCCACGTCAAAAGTCTAAGAAAATCATGCCAACAGTCATTTCCTGATGCCAACCGTCAATGATCGATCCATACATTGTTGTTACATGCGCGGGAGAGTGAGGGGAATAGACGTGTATCGCAACAACTTCTGGTTTGAGTCTCATTCGTGCCTCTCTAATAATTCTTTTGCAGAGTGAGATCGCCATGATTCTGTTCCTTAAAACTCCAGGGGATGGAATGAAAGGGCTTCTTATCGCTGCCTGTTACACGCTAACAATGATAGCAAACATTATTTTATCATGGACCCTCTATGCATGTCGCCTTGTTCTCATCATTTATCCCCTACTCACTACATTTATGTTCATAATGGCTTTGCTTCTTTTGCTCTTTCTATTAGTACGATGTTACAGAGACCACAGAGCACCTCGTATTCAAAGAATGTGTAGCCCCTTCTGGAGGTTAACCGAAGAGGACTTGATTACAACGAATTCCAACTTCAGCCTCCAAAAAATAATCGGGAGAGGCTGCTTTAGAACGGTTTACAGAGGAATCCTCTCCAACGACCAAACTCTTTCCATCAAACAGATAAAATTAGAGGAACCATTAGCCAAGAAACATTTCTTATCAGAACTAACCAAGAAGCATTTCTTAACAGAACTGCACATTTTAGGGCAGCTTCGCCACAAAAATATTTTAAGAATTTTGGGGTATTTCCATAGCACTCATGACATGATACTGGTCTCCAAATTCATGCCCAATAGTAACTTGGACATTTTACTGCACGGTCCACTAGGTTGTCGAACTTGGAAATAATGGAGAAAGCGCTAGTTGTAAGCGCCAGTAATAAGTGTGGGTTGTAAGCGCCAGTTAGAAGTGTCAGTTTTTAGTTAAGAGTCAATTGTCTAGTTATCTTTTGGTTTGCATGTAGCCGACTCGGGAGAGTCTTTTCCTATATAAACATGTAATCCGTCTTCATTGAAGGATAAGAAGTGAGCGGAGCCTCACCGTGTTTGTTTGCGTGGTATATTTTATCTTGGTATCAGAGCTACGGGAGTAAGGTGCGAAAATTGTAGAGGTTCGCAGGTCTCTCCTCTGGTAGGGTGCGGGGGAATACTACTCAGCGTTTCGTGCATAGAAAAGAGGGAAAATTTCCCGCAATCGAACCACTCGAGAGGTGCGAACAACTCGCAGTCAGAGTACTCGTGCGGTGCGGACTTCTCGCAGGCCACTGAAGCGTAAGGTGCGAGAAACGTTTGTCTTTGCGCAGGAGATAAAGAGAGGTCACGTGGGTTCTTCTCCAGGAAATACAACGAATTTCGTGAGCGGCTGCCTCAGAGAGAGACGCCCCATCTCTTTGCTGCGTGAGAAAATCCTATTTGGTGCGTGGATTAATTCAAAAGAGTTTTTGGTGAGCGTGAAGTTTGAATCGTTTTTGTACAAGGCTGGTACGGTGAGAAATCGTGAGTTTTTTTTGGATATATGGATGCGTAAGTTACATGTATGGATATTAGTGGATATATGTTAAAGTGAATGTATGTTAAAGTGGATATTTAAAGTTTATTCATTTTTTATTATTAAAGTGAATACATGCATGTGTATTAAAACAAAGGTTTCTTTTAAGGAATTCTTTTTTGAATACTTAAAGTGGGTAAGGAATTGTGAGGTGAAGTTTTGGAGGTTATTATTTTAAAGTGAACTTTTTTAAAAAGTTTTTTTTTATTTTTAAGGAGGGAGTTATAAGTTTTTTTTTAAAAAGTGGAGATTTTGGATATTAAGGTGGATGCATGCATGATTTAAGTTGATAATAGAAATATAGTTGGATCAGTGGATTCGAAAGACAGAACGACCGACTACTCAGCACTCGACAAAAAGTTGCATATCCTTGGTGATTTTCTTGCAGAGACTAAATTGCAGCGATGGCGAATCCGCTGGCAGAGACCTACCTCAACGAAGCCAACAAGTTAGATGGCTCGAACTTCATTAACTGGAAATTCAAGATGCAGATGCTTATGGAGGGCTATGGTGTCTGGAACATTGCGAATGGAACCGAACTGAAACATGTTGCGGCTGCAGGTGCGACAGCAGCACAGATCCAAGACTGGGAGAAGCTTGAAAACAAGGCAAATGTATTGTTGCACATGTCCGTTAAAGATAACATAATTCCACATATTAGAGACGCTACAACTTCTGCTGCAACATGGACAACTCTTAAAGCATTGTATGAAACTAGCAACACAAATCGCATTTTGTTCCTGAAAACTAAATTGCTAGGCATTAAGATGGATGGAAATGAATCTGTTAGTTCATTTTTGGGTCGCATTAAAGAGATGAAAAACAAGCTAGTAAATATAGGGGAAACGGTTTCCAATACTCATCTAGTGACTATTACCTTAAATGGTATGTTAGAAGACTATCATATGTTCATAACAGGTCTTGCAACAAGGGAGAAACCTCCTACATTTGAAGAACTGACAGGTATTTTATTGCAAGAGGAAGAGAGGCGCGGGAATATGAAGCCTCGGAGTAAAGATTTGACACTGTGGTCAAATAATAGATCTACGAGAGGGAGATCAGGAGTAAGAGACAGAGGAGGCAGTTCATGGCAGAGAGGTGGTTCATGGCAGACAGACAGTTCATCGTAGAGAAGACAATCTCCAAATCAAGGTATGCAATCTGATACGAATGAGTCAAAGAGTTGTTTTTATTGTGGTCGACCTGGACATATGGTTAAAGACTGTCATAAGAAGAAAAGTGATGAGGCTAGGAATAAACCTAGAACACATTCAGGTCATTATGCAGAAAAATCTTCAAATCAAGATCACAAATTATTTATTGCTAGTGATGATATTGATGAACCCCCGAATTTTGACTCACAGGATCTTAGGCTGTTTGTGTCTAACGCTGCTTTATCTGCTGAAATGGATGATTCTGATGCCTGGTTTGTGGATTTTGGAGCATCAGTACATATGACTTGTAATAAAAATTGGTATGCTAATTTTAAAGAAACACAGAATGGTGCCATCATATATCTTGGAGATGGCCGCGCTTATCAGATCAAGGGATATGGAGACATTCCTGTGACATTGTCGAATGGTACTGTTCGTCACATTTGCAATGTGGTGTATGTGCCAAGAATAAAGAAAAATTTGATCTCTCTGTCCACCATTACAGATCAGAACTTGAAGGTTGAATTCTTCAAGAATTATTGCATAGTGAAGGATCTGGTGGACCACTTCCGAACTGTTGCAACGAGAGTCAGAGTAGGAGGTCTATACAAACTTGATGTTACCAGCAAATCACATCATGCACTAACTTCTGCCACTATGCCAACAAATATTNAAGCGCGGGTTGTAAGCGCCAGTTAGAAGAGTCAGTTCTTAGTTAAGAGTCAGTTGTCTAGTTGTCTTTTGGTTTGCATGTAGCCGACTTGGGAGAGTCTTTTCCTATATAAACATGTAATCTGTCTTCATTGAAGGATAAGAAGTGAGCGAAGCCTCACCGTGTTTGTTTGTGTGGTATATTTTATCTGTCGATTGAATTGGAGACAAATACTGAAGATAGCGGTGGGAGTGGCTTCTGGGTTGGAGTACCTTCAAGCCTGATGCATCAATTCCATCGTTCATTACGATGTGAAGCTGACCAACATACTTCTGGACGAGCATTTGGAACCCCATCTTGGTGACTTCAGTTTGGCCCCGGTGATAAGCAACAACCACTGCACCCATAGGTCCTTGGTGTTTACTTTTACTATTGGTTATACTGCTCCCGGTACAAATCAACCAAATAGGGATTTTCTCAACAATTTATAGGATAGAATAGATTTCAGTTATTTATTTATATACGACAGAATATATTACCTGTTTACGTTTGCACCTTTACATCTGATTTTAATAAAAGTAAATTTTCTGAAATATCTGAACCTTTTTCAAAAAAAAAATAGCTTTTAGGCGAGGGTTTAACCAATTTTCAGGATTCAATCATTTCTAGCTTGTTTTATCTGCTAACATTTGGTGTTCTGGCATATCAAAAAAAAAATAACTTTTAGGCGAGGGTTTAACCAATTTTCAGGATTCAATCATTTCTAGCTTGTTTTATCTGCTAACATTTGGTGTTATGGCATATCAAAGAGAGCTTATGAGGCAACAAAGGCTTCACCAAAATCCTATGTATTCAGTTATGGGATATTGTTGCTGGAGCTTATCACTTGATTAAAGACAACCAACTGAACGTTAATTTAGATGCATGTTACAATTTCGTAGTGGGTGAGGAGCGCGTTTGGAGAAAATAATTGCATGGATTTCATCGATGGCTGCTTGAAAAACGATTCAGAATTTCATGGTTAAATCAAGAGCATTATAAGAATCAGAATTCAATGTACACACGAGAGTCCAGAAATGAGTTCGTCGATGAATAATGTGGTTAAAAGATTGGAATTGATAATCATTCATGATTATAGGTAGAGTAGCATTCTTATTACTGTATTATTGTGCCTGAAAATTACTGTATTATTGTGCATGAGGAAGAAAGAGGTCTATTTCTTTGGATACCTTTGTTTAGCTTGATTGCACTTACTTGCTTATTCCTTTGTGCAGGGCGGTGAAGAGGCGATTCTTACTCGCTTATTCGTTTTTGCAAGGTGGTGAGGAGAGGGTGAGGCATTGAGCAAGTGGCCAAACTGTGAGCAAGTTTTTTTTTTAAATTAATTTTTAATTGTAAGAAAAAAAAAAATTCACTTACATCACTGAAATAAAGTCAAATCACAATGTTTTTAACCAATCAGAATAAAAAATTAAGTAAATAAAATTATAAAATTCCTAAAATAATTTTGTTGGTATTAAAAATTGGAAATTGAAAAAAGAATTAAAACAAAGTAGTTGGAAACATAGGTTATCCAATGCAACTTGCTCCAAAATGCACTTATTAATGCAACAAAACTGACAATTTGATACTCCCTAAATGATTGTTGACCCCGAGGTCGTTGCTATAGTCCCTCACCCCACGAAGGGACTAATAAACCCGAGAAATCTAGCCAAGAGAGTGAAGTTTTTTATTTCCAATCAATGATTATACTTCAAAATTTCATTCCGTCTTTCAGAATTAATGATACCGTTGACTGTAATACTTATCCACAAAATTCAGTACTTCAATTTGTTTTCGATAATTTTTACCAATTAGGTTATCTATCTAGTCTTACGTCTCAAATATCACATGAAAATCATTTTGGATTCTATGATAGGATTGAGACCTGGTTATAAAAATACTAGTCTGATGTGAATAATAACGTTTTCATTTTGTACATAATGCATAATGAGATATATTTTTTTATCTTTATTTAAGGCCATTCATGGTATTAAATTTTACTAAACATATGGGTGCAGCATGGGAGTTACATGAATGGTTACATTCGCATCACAATTTCACGAAGTTATGATTAGCCAATGTATTTTAATATAGTTTCAGGAGTAGATTAGCTAATGTTGTTTTTTTTGGGGGGCTATTTCAGCTTGTTTCTTTTACAGTTTTATTGTTTCAGTTATGGGCTTTTCAATAAATGTAGTTATCAATTACTCACTCAGTTTTTGGTTGAGCATGAACCATCACCAAAATATATTTAGGGAAGGTTGTTCTTACCCTTACTCTTTATTGGTGTTCTTGGTTACAACACTTGTTAATCTTTTCTCTTCCCAATCCTAGCCTTTTTAGTTGATTATCAACTAACATTATATTAGGACTTGTTTTTTAAATGTTCAAGTAAAATTAGTTTTTTAATAAGATTCTAAAAAAAAAAAATTAAGTTGAAAAATAAAATAAAATAAACTTTTACTTTTGGTTACACATTTCTACTTTATTGTTTTCATTTTTAAATCCTCTATCTCTTTCTCTTGGTGTTCACTTGTACTTTATCTCTCTATCTGTCTTGCAATTACTAGGGTTACTTAGTCTTTTGGGGAATTTTGGAGCATCTTGGTAGTCTAGGGTTACGGTTTATCCTTTGAAACTTTGAGATTATTTTTTTTTATAAAACCCTAAGATATATTTGGTCGAGAAAACTAAGAAAAGAGGAAATATTTATTGGAGAACTTGTTGGAGTGATTATTTCATGTTGTAACTTTTTAGTTGATCTATGGTTTTCTTGTTGTCCATCTAGCTAGGGTTTTTGAGAGATATTGGACTTTTAATATGATTGAGAGAAGCTTATGGTATGTACATGTACTTCATCATGAGCATATTAATGAAGTTTTCATTTGTCCAAAACTTGTGCATTTTCCAGTTTGATTTTCAATGATATATGTTCTTCATGTATTGTTATTTACAACTATATATGTCTTATTGTTAATTTATTTGGCATATACTTGTTATTTTATTGTTTTTATAAATACTATAAAAGTGATATTTTCAAATATGGTCTATATGGGATAAGTTTCCTAAGAGGGATGAAAGTTATCCATTTAGTTCGATATATTTTAAACTTGAATTTCCTAGAAGTATAGATTGTTAAAAAGTGGCATACTATACTCCTCTTTTGTTGTTTTATACTCTATTTCATAACATCCATAAGGATGAAAAATCACAACGTTAATATCTCAAAAACTTCTAGTCTCAAAGGTGAAATTTCAATTTTGCATTAAAATTTACAAAATATTTATGTTACTTCATTGATGAGAACAAGGTAATATTTGCAACTTGTACACACTATGCTTCACCTTCATAGCTGATATCTAGATTATTGTCATTGGATCATGACCCCTCATATACTTCTAACTATGCCTTCATTGTTTAAACATTCTACATTCTTCTTAAAATAATCTACTTTGGCTAGTTGGAGTTCTAACCAATCTTGTCCAATTATACCATCATAGTATCCTAATCCCAATTTATGGATAAAAATGGTTCTCATAAATCCACCTAAATCTACCATAAAGTAGTCGACTACTTAGATAATCCACTTCTTGGTACCATTAGCCATCTATATGTCTTAATAATCTTAAATATTTTATTCATAAAGCTTACAATGAGCCACCACTTGAGGAGATACAAAATTGTAAGTGCTTCTTATATAAATTAGAAATGTATATGTTTATAGAAATATTACCTCAGACTTGGATCAAGGTCCATGATATCTTAATTGTTGGTCATCCACAATTGCATAAGGCATACCTCTAATTACATTACCCATGTTATATTTAGGCTCCAACTGATTCACTATACTTTTTTTCTAATTCATCCTTTTATGGCATTCATAAGATTTAAGCCCCAAATATCCACATTTGTAACATTTCATCTTAGGTTTGGTGAATTAAATGTTCCTTGTTAGTCCCCTTTATCTTTTGAACTCTATATTTCAAAATAAAATTACATTATTTAAATATTCTCCTCTGAGTATTTGATGACTCATTTTTTGGTTGATTCTCTTGCTCAAAAACTTCTTTAGATGTACATTTTCTCCGCTATGCACATAATTATCTCCTTTATATCCCATTTATCAAGGTCTTAGGCATGAAGGTTATGACTTTATCCATGCCATGATCTCCTAGTACTTTGATAAATGAACCAACTCATGACTTCTTGCCAATCCCATGAGCATACTTGTCCAATTACATGAAATTGTATTCTTATTATCCATCTATAATGTTGCTTTCTTAAGTGCATTATATCCATATTCTTTCCCTTCATGATACATATCATCGAAGTATTTGTATTTGAAGTGATTCTTGAAGGAACTTTGATCCCAATGCTCTTCATCCATTTTTTTCTCCTTCTTTAGATGATCCCTCAAATTATTTGTGTTTTTTTGTGAACTAATCGCTAGCAAAATTTGTCTTCTCTAAAGAATTAAATTCATACAACATCATATGCTTCTCAATGCTCACTAACCATGCTTTTTCTTTATTCCCTCTTTTAAGATAACCATTAAAAGTATGTATCTTATATTTCCTTAATTCATACACTATATTTAACATTTAATTGATTCTTCTCGATTCATGTCTTGTTCTACCAAGGACCTCTTTTTCCTATTCTTTGATTTATTCTTTTTCTTTATTCCCTCTTTTAAGATAACCATTAAAAATATGTATCTTATATTTCCTTAATTCATACACTAATTTTAACATTTAATTGATTCTTCTCGATTCATGTCTTGTTCTACCAAGGACCTCTTTTCCCTATTCTTTGATTTATATTCCCATGATTCTAACATTACCATAACCTCACAAAGCATACAAAGCATGTAAACTACTCATTTACAAGACTTTTAGAGTTCTTCACCCTTCATGGTAACTCATGATTCTAGTAATAATCCAGGGTAATTCCAACTAAACTCCACGCTTTCACTAGTTCCAATAAATGGAGTGTTAAGTATTATGATGTGTGATGGTGAGAATGCATAAATAAAACAATGGGTTACAAATTGCTTCAATTTCAACATCTAAGTAATGTGTCACTAAACTTTATAAATTCAACAATATTATATATATTATATTCAAAAACCAATTAATATGAAAGTTGTCCTTTCACACAATTTTTTTATAAAATCTAGTCCATGCATGTGCGCACACAATATCGAATCCAATGGTCATGTAGGAGTATTTTAGTAACTTCTTCGTATTGTTGCACCATGCCTATATATGCTTGTATAGTAATTGGACTCAACCTACTAAGGCATCACTAACATATAAATTAACAACAATGATGAAATTGGTAAAATTAAGTAACTAAAATATTTAATTTTCTTATGTCTTGAACAAATATTTTTTTCTCCTTATTCATGTGGTTTCTATGAATAACTAATATATCAATGGTACATGAATGACTAAAACGAATAATTTTCTTATGTCTTGAACAAATATTTTTATCTCCTTATTCATGTGGTTTCTATGAATAACTAATATATCAATGGTACATGAATGACTAATATACCAATGGCACATGCAATATGCATTGATAGTGTTATTCTTCCTAATGTAGATGAATTTAATATATAATCATAATTATAATATTTATTACTACAAACAATTTTATTATTAAAACTACAATATCTATAATTGTCTTATAAATTAATCACTTAATTAATTAAATAAATTACACATTTAATATATAATTAAGAAAATAAAATTGTATGCATAATATTTCATAAATTGACCATTAAAATAATTAAATAATGATGAAAGTAAAATTGTATGCATAGTATCACATAAATTGACCATTCAAATAATTAAATAAATTACACATTTGAAATATAAATTCACAATTGCAAAAGAGAAATTAAATGAAATTATATTTTACATACCATATTTCCTCACTTCTATTTCGAACATGAATTAATAATTATATTTCATAACCTTTTATGAAATTATTATCTTTGATTATTGCAGTTCAAATTATGTTGTAATTATTTTCTAATACCTTTTTTTTCAGTGGCAGTAATCGCTCTTTTTACTACGTTATGGTTACCCTTTCTTTCATTTGGGATGTTTATACATCTGTTTTGCAAGGTAAAACCATGATTCATTATTTTATGACGGAAGAATTTTTTTTATAAAGATAATTATCCCATGTTAAATTTCACTTCATAATAAATTATCACAAACTTATTTAATGTTACATATATCTATAAATATGATAAATTATTTAAATTTTTGCCATCAATTATTCTAATGTTACATATACCTATATATGGAAAATTATTTAAATTTTTTGCTACATTGATTATTTAATATTATATATATCTATATATTGAAAACTATTTAAATTTTTGCTACACAAAATTATATATATGGAAAATTATTTAAATTTTTTCTACATTGATTATTTAATATTACATATATCTATATATTGAACATTATTTAAATTTTTGCTACATTAATTATTTTAGGTAAGTTATTGTAACTATTTTAATTATTTATCTTTCAAATTATTTGAATAATTAAAATTTATTTTATTTATTTATTTTAAAGATTTATTTAGAGTATGATAATGATGATGGTTATTAACATCTATCCAAATTGTGGTTGGTTTATTGAATTTTAAAAAGTATAAGGAATTATGACAAGCATTTTTAAATTACTATAGTTTTAAAAGTTGATATTGTAACAAATATTTTTAAACTCAGTCTCTGCACATAAGATATTTTAAGAGAAAGTGTTTTTCATCTCCCTTAGTCTCATAAGGATGACAAATTCTTTAGACCCACAGTGCCTTAGGAATTGTCCAACATCTTATTTTACTATGGAGTTCTTGAGATTATGTTCTTATTTATCAATGTTGATTTTCTTCTTTATGCTAATTCAAACATAGAAATATTTTTGTTTTTTAGATTATGTTTGATCACCTCCTTGTAGTATATTAACTTTCTCTTATCCTTTAATTCTTTATGGCATCAAAATTTCCTTTTAAATTAAAATATAATAATATGTTTAATTCCAAAATAATCTTCTACTCAAAGCTCTAATAATTTAACCAACACTCCCACTCGGATGGTGCCACCTGGAGAGAGATGGAGGGTAGATGGAATAGGGCAACTGGGGGAGTTGTTAACCCCGACTGCCAACCTCTGCACATTAATTCCTCCATGGCTCACACCATGAGAGGAGTTATGTTAGTGTGCCTAGGAACTTGGGCAAGTGAACCAGCCAGGCAAGGCATACGAGGAGGATGCATCGGTATTTTTAGGATTCAATGGCGGATGCAGAGGTCCTTTCAGGATTCTATGGAGTTAAGAGGGGAAACCAGGCTCATTCCATTCCATTCCATTCCCACCCTAGTGAACTCTCCCTTCTACGCTCCTCGGTTCTCATGGAAATCCCTACACCATTGTTCTCTGCAACCTCTTCTCACAAACCAGTGGCATCCTATCTCCTTCCCTCCACTCTGCTTTCCATCTCATCTCCTATGTTTCCCTCCATCACTCCCTACTTCTTCCCCTTGCCTTCATTCCTTCCTTCCTTCACCTCCATACCTCCCCACCATGCCTCAGGAGCACATAAATCCCAAGAAGGGTGCTCACAACAATAACACCCTTTCTCACACTAACAGGGTCACCCCCTCTCAAAGAGCACTCATTGCCCATTTTTCCATTCCTCATCACTCTTCCTAGAGGACGCAGTTGGCTCCTCTCCAGTTCTATGGAGCCAACATGGTTAAATTGGAGGCGACCTCCTCCACTACTCACTACCCCCCATCTCCCCCACTGCTTCACAACCCGAGAAACGTAAAATAGGAGGCACCACCCTTGGGAGCGCATCTCACTCTGGACACCAACCTCTTGGCCCTCCCCATCATCAAGCAAGGTGACCCCTACTACGGCAATGGAAGTTGCAAGGTGGAGGAGGAGATTCCTCCAAGATGGCAGCTGGAGAACAATGCACGAACAAACAAGGATATCACTATAGTGGCTGACAATGAGACTCGCAAGGAGGAGGAGGACCAACCTCATCATTTTTCCAACTATCTCGTAGAGGATCACCTTTAGGTCCTCTTCAAGATCAGACAAAAATGGGATGACCAGATGCATTCACACAGTGTAATCAACCAATGGATGGATATCATGTTCGATGTGCTCATGGATGATCCTACACACTCCATATGCCCAACTTGCAGTCAACCGTTCACCCCAGCCTACACTATACATGGACAACCAGACCCAACTATGGATTGATGCCCCTAGGTTTAATTTTTTTGTCTATTTAAATTGCAGAGTCGGTGGTCTAATTTACCATGACAACAAGATAAATACATGAACATTTTTTTCTTATTATGTCTATGTAGTTTTAGTCATTGTGGCTCTGTATATAGTCATCCTTAGTGGAAGATTGCAGAACATAGTTTGCATATTTTTTATTTCGCAGACACACTGTAATTTTTTGTGTAAGCATTTTAGTTACAACAAGGCTAGAGCTCATAAGGACATGTCAATGCTCCAAAAATATTAACTTCTCTTAATTAAAAATATGGCCTTCACTTTGTTATGATAACATTCATTATTTATTTATTAAATAATTGAATCAATAAAACCTTATTGATCAAAGAGTTTCTCCTACAACTAACCAAAACTTATAATTATCATGCTCGTATCACTTCAAGAACACGCTTATCTCATGGATTTAAATAATTCTCTAACATATGTTCCCGTACAATCATTTTAAGTTGGGTTCGTTTCTGTTATCATTTTAAGTTGGGCTCGTTTCTTTTAATTGAAGACATTCTTCAAATTGCCTTTAGGGTTGCTTTTATGTTTTCATCCCAACGGATACATGAATATTAGAGTTAAAGGAAGAATTAGAAAAGGAAATCAGTTTTTACATTAAACTAAGTTGTATAGAGTTTTTTTAATTTATGATCATTTTTTATTAGGTAAAAAATGGTTGAAAATCCTTTGAGTGATTGAGTCTAGTCGTGTAACTCCATATTTAAGTGATTGAATCTGTATCAAAACCATAACTTTTTAAAATTTGGGCTATATTTGTCACTGTTTCTTTTTCTTGGGTGAATTAACTGAATCTGGTTTTGATCATAAGCAACCCATCCTTTCCAAAATCAATGGAAACCCTAACCCAAGAAATAGGAAAGCCCAGGTTACATGCACTGTCGTAGTTTCTCTGAAAAAAATTAGGACACTCAAAAAGAAGGATTTAATTTATTTCACACTTGTTGAGAGGGTTTTGAGGGGAACCAACAAATGTCAGATTATAATCATTTCATCGGTTCAATAATGACGCAGCGGTGGTCGTCTTGACCCTTCAAGACTCGAGGATTTAGCATCGATTTACCGATTTATGTTAAATTGCTCAAGCAGTGGACGCCTTAACCTTTGCAGGCCACGAGACATCATCACCGCCTTAATTTAATTCTTTCTAAGATCGAAGGGGCAATTTTTTGTTTATATAAATACCTGAAACAGATTGTAATTTACATATAGCTNTGTATTCGGAGGTGTTCTCTCCGTTGATACACTATTTTTATTGAGTTCGTAAACTCTTTCGATTTATATCTTAGCCTTAAGAATTTCACGCTATTTTATATGCTATTTTATTTATTGACTTTGTATAAGGATTTTGGTGGGCGCGTGGAGTTGGAGTGAACAAAGTTTATTTGTTTGACTGCGCAAAGTTTATTTGTTGAGCGTGCAGAGTTTATTTGTTGACTGTGCAGAGTTTATTTGTTTTTTTGTCTTTTGCGTCGGGTATTTGTAAAAGCCAAAATACGAACTCTGATTTGCTTCCATTTTTTTACATTTGGTGTCAGAGTCTGATGTCTATTCTGCTATTGCCTAGTTCATTGCAAATTATTCCTGTTGGTGCCAAATTTTATTCTTTTATTTTCCTGTGTGAAGGTTTATTTAATTCCTTTCATATTTCATAAAAATGGTTGCGTCTGGTAGTAGTTATTCTCAGGTTCAGGTTCCTATTCTGAGCGAGAAGTCATATGACTCTTGTTATATTCGAATGAGAAAAAATTTACGTTCTCAGGATTTATGGACCTATGTTATTGATGGTTATTCTGATCCAGCTAATGTAGCAGCAGAATTGGCTCTCTCTAATGCTGACCATGTTTTGCTGAAGGAAAATAGGAAAAAGGATAACAAGGCCCTTGGATTAATCCAGCAAGGATTAAATGGATCCATTTTTACGAAGATCTCTAGTGATGCATCTTCGAAGATGGCTTGGGACATCCTTTAAACCTGTTATCAAGGTGTGTCCAAGGTGAAGATATTTAAGTTGCAGAACTTAAGAAGGAACTTCGAAAATTTGAAGATGAAGGATAATGAAAGAGTTGATACTTTCATGACTCAAGTGATGAGTGTTGTGAACCAGCTCATGCAGTATGGAGATGATATTGAGAATAAGAGAGTTATTGAGAAAGTGCTGAGAAGTTTACCCAAGAATTTTGAACCTGTAGTTGTACCCATAGAGTAATTTAAAGATTTAAGTCAAATGCAAATTGATGAATTAACTGGTTCTCTTGTTGCTCATGAATATAGGATATCTAGATATGAATAAGGATCAATAGAGCATGCTTTCAAATCCCAATTGCATTTTACCATAGGCAGAGGCAGAGGAAGGTCTTATAATCGTGGAATAGGAGGTCAATTTTTTGGTTGAAGGGACAACATAACTGAATTAGAGTCCAAGGAGGATTCCCAGCAGAATCCTCCTAATTTAAGAGGGAGGAGAAGCAAACCCTGGCAAAAAGAAAATCAGAGGTATGATAAATCTAAAGTACAATGTTATTATTGTAAGAAGTTTGGGGATTTTGCTAAAAAATGTTGGAAGAAGTAGGAAGATGCTGGAAATTAGTCTCCACATATCACAAATGAGTCCGAGGATGATCAAAATCCTTTATTCTTGACTTGCAATGTCACTCAGGAAAGTGCTAATGATATTTGGTTTTTGGATAGTGGTTGCAGTAACCACATGACTGGTAATAAGGATTTATTTTCTTCTATTGATACTAGTATTCAATTTGAAGTAAAACTCAGAAATGACTGTAAGGTTACAATTAATGGTAAAGGTGTAGTTCCAGTTTACACTAAGAATAATCATAGAAGAAATATTGACGATGTTTATTTTGTGCCTGGTTTAAAATGCAATCTTATTAGAATTGGACAGATGATGGAGAAAAGGTACAAAGTGTTCTTCAAGAACAAGTTATTTACAATTTATGATAAGTTACCCAACAAACAATTGATTGCAAGAGTAGAGATTACCAAGAATAGAATGTTTCCACTTGTTATAAGAAATGATTTGCGTGGTTCTTTGAATGCTTATAAAACTAGAAGTTTAGATGAATCTTGGTTATGGCATTTGATATAGGGTCATTTACATTTTGATGGCTTAGATCTATTACAGAAGAAGCAAATGGTAAAGGGGTTTCCCTGTATTTAACAACCTGCAAGATCTTGTGAGAGTTGTATACTTGTGAAGCATCACAAAGAGAAATTTGTTTCAGGTGTTTCCTATAGAGAAAAAAATCCATTGGAAATTGTCCACACGGATTTGTGTGGATCTATTTAAACACCTTATTTGAATGGTAGTGTTTATTTTATGACTTTTATTGATGATTTTAGTAGGAAAACTTGGTTGTATTTGTTGAAGAAGAAATCTGAATCCTTTGAAGTTTTCAAGAGGCTTAAGTCTATGGTTGAGAATGAGAGTGGTCGAACCATTAGGATCCCTAGGTCTGACAGAGGACGTGAGTAGAAACTGAATGAATTCATTGAATTTTGTGTTTTTCATGGAATTAAAAGGCAGTTTACTGCTCGATATACTCCACAACAAAATGGAGTGGCTAAAAGGAAGAATCAGACCATCATGAATATGGCTCGAAGCATGTTGAAAGAGAAGCATCTTTCAAATGAATATTGGGGAGATGCGGTTGTTTGTTCTGTCTATATCTTGAATAGAAGTCTGACCAAGATCGTAAGGAATTGTGTTCCTCGGGAAGCTTGGGACGGTAAGTCTTGCAATGTTTCTTATTTCAGAATTTTTGGATGTGTAGCATATGCGCATGTACCTGAAGAAATGAGGAGGAAGTTGGATGATAAAAGCGGAAGATGTATCTTTGTTGGATACAATGAAGAGTCTAGGGCATATAGACTCTACAATCCCATCACCAAGAAGTATGTAATCAACAGAGATGTTCAATTTAAAGAAGAGGAAGCCTGGGATGGAAGAATTGATAAATTTGTTTCAGCCTGTAGTGAGTAGTCCTACAAGGGAGGCACCAGATTTCAACCCATCTCAATTTAGAATGCCCAGAACTCATGAGTGTGGTGAGCCATCTGGACATGGTGGACATCAAACAGATTCATAGGTAAGTAGTGAATCAAATCCTACTTTAGCATCATTAAAAAACATATTTAAAGGTCAAAAGACTAGGAGCTTAAGAGAATTATATGATCAGAATGAAGAAGTAGATCAGATTTCAATTTTTGCATTAATGGCATGTGATCCTGTAAGTTTTGATGAAGCTGCTAAAGAAGATGTCTGGATAAAAGAAATGGATGAGGAGATTGATTCCATTGAAAGAAATAACACTTGGGATATTGTCGATTTACTTGAAGGTAAGAACAACATTGGTGTTAAGTGGGTTTATAAGACTAAGATAAATGCAGAAGGTGAAGTTGAAGTATAAGGAAAGGCTTGTAGCTCAGGGATTTAGTCAGTAACCCGATATTGATTACAATGAAACCTTTGCTCTTTTAGCAAGAATTGACACAGTGAGGATGGTCTTAGCTATTGCAACTCAAAATAAATGGATCATGCATGAGATGGATGTTAAGTCTGCATTCTTGAATGGATGTTTGGAAAAAGAGGTTTATATAAGACAACCTTCCGGTTATGAGATTGATAAGAACAGAGATAAAGTTTACAAGTTAAGGAAATATGTATATGGATTGAAGCAGACATCCAGGGTTTGGTACAACAGAACTGATGAGTACCTGATTACTGTTGGATTCAATAGAAGTCCAAGTGAACCAACTTTGTATACAAAGGTAAACCAAGAAGGTAAAATTTTGATTGTTTGTTTGTATGTTGATGACCTGATTTTTACTGGAGATCTATATGTAGATGATTTTAAAACTGCCATGAAAATGGAGCTTCAGATGACTGATTTAGGATTGATGAAATATTTCCTTGGAATTGAAGTGGATCAATCTGATGATGGCATTTTCATTTATCAAACTAAATATGCAAATGAAATATTGAAAAGGTTTAGAATGTTGAATTGTAAACCAGCTGCAACACCAATGGCAACTCGTACTAAACTTATCAAATATGATGAGGGATCATATGTTGATCCAACTCTGTATAAGAAATTGGTTGGAATCCTTATGTATTTAACAACAACGAGACCTGATATTATGTTTGTTGTATGTTTAATTTCCAAATTCATGGAGACTCCGAAGAGTACTCATTGGCAAGAAAGAAAGAGGATCCTAGGATACATTGTTGGAACAACTGACTTTGGCATCTGATACACATCAAACTTGAACTTTGATCTAATCGGATATACTGATAGTGATTTTGCAGGTTCCATTGATGATAGGAAGAGCACATCCGGTTATGTGTTCAGTCTTGGATCTGGAGCGGTGGCATGGGCATCAAAGAAACAACCCATAGTGACTTTATCTTGTACTGAGGCAGAGTATGTTGCAATAGCAACAACTGCATGTCAATTTGTATGGATGAGAAGAATCTTGAATGAACTATTGCATGAGCAGAATGATGCAACTCAGATTATCTGTGATAATAAATCCGCCATTGCACTGTCAAAAAATCATGTTTTTCACAAGCAGAGTAAGCACATTGATACGAGGTATCATTTCATTCGAGAGCTGGTAAATGGTAAAGAAATTTATGTTCAGTTCTACAGGTTTGAAGAACAATTTGCAGACATATTTACAAAGCCTTTGGAAAATGATTTGTTTAAAACTCATAGAGATAATATTGGGGTCTGTAAGATGTAATGCATCGTTTACAACAATCTTTTATTGCATGTTTTTGGTTGTTTTGTTTTGAAATGATTAAGAGGGAATATGTTAGATTACAATCATTTCACCGCCTGAATAAAGACACAACGGTGGCCGTCTTGACCCTTCAAGACTCAAGGAATTAGCACCGATTTACCGATTTATGTTAAATTGCTCAAGCGTG
>SNQJ01S0172421.1:19775-40210 GCA_010110895.2 Picea sitchensis
TTAGATGAGCTACATTGAGCTTTGTCCCACTCCATGCTTCTTGGGGAACTTTCATCTGTAGACTGGTGGTTGGTGATCTGTTCAAAAGGTAAATTGAGCATGCTACTTCTTCAGCCCAAAAAGTATTTGACAGACATTTCTCTTTGAGAAGTGTTCTTTCCATATTCATGATGGTCTGATTTTTTCTTTCAGCCACTCCATTCTGTTGTGGAGTATACCTTGTTATTTCTTGCATGATGATGCCTTGAGATTTGCATAAATTTGCAAATTCTCTGGAGTTGTATTCTCCTCCTCCATCTGACCTGATTACTTTGAGAAATTTGCCACTCTGTTTTTCAGCTTCTGCCTTGAATTCTTTGAATTTTGTAAATGTTTCAAACTTGTGTCTGAGAAAATAGATCCATATTTTCCTGCTGAAATCATCAATAAATGTTAGAAAGTAAAAACTACCACCTATTGACTCTGTTTGCATTGGTCCACATAGGTCAGTGTGAACTAGTTCAAGATGTTGTTTGGCTTGATTGGAAGACTGTGGAAAACTAGTTCTCTTGTGTTTTCCAAGTATGCAAGACTCACATGGGGGAATTTTCTCTTTAAAGATAGGTAGACCTTTGACCATGGAGTTTTTCTGAAGAAGACTTAGAATCTGAAATGGTAGATGTCCAAATGTTGTATGCCAAACAATTGTTTCATTCAGGGTTGATGCACTCTGTGCATAAGGTTGACTCAGATTTGCATTTCTGAGGGTAAGGGGAAACATCCTATTGGGAGTCATATAGATTTCAGAAATCAATTTTCTGCTTGGTTTTCTATCATAGATTTTGCAAGATGCTCCCTCAAAAAGTACCTTATATCCTTTATAAATGAGTTGTCCTACACTTAACAAGTTATGTTTTAAGTCTGGAACATGATAGACATTAAATATGTCTTTCTTTTCATTATGTTCAGTAAGAATAGGAACAATTCCTTTTCCTTGAACTTTGACTAAATGATCATTTCCAAGTGTAATATCAGATGAGATTGAAGAATCAAGGCATGCAAGTAATTATGTGTTACCTATCATGTGATTGTTGCATCCATTGTTCAACAACTAGAGATCTTTAGGTTGTTGTTCAGTTTTGTGGCATGAGAGAAACATACCTCTTGAGGTGTCTCCCATATGATTTGACATGTGCTCTGCCTGAGAGCTGATCTGTGTGCTTCTTCCTGCATTCAGATTCATACTGCCCATACTTATTGAAGTAATAGCATTGTATGCTAGTTTTTTCATTTAATCTTCTCCCTTTGCCTCTTTGAGGTTGTAAATTCTGATGTTGATTTTGTTGTTGATTTCTTTGACCTTGGAAATTCTGATTTGAATATTGTTGTCTGTTCCCTCCACTGGTATGAGGGTTACCTTGATTGTTCCCTCTTCCTCTACTTATTCCTCTTCCTTTCCCTCTTCTGAATGAGAATTGAGTTTGGAAGGCATTGGAGATTGACTCATCTGTGAGATGTAGTCTGGTCTCATGTGTCACCAGAGAACCAATTAACTCATCTGTTGAAAATCTTGACAGATCCTTGGATTCAAGGATTGTTGTTACAACCATTTCAAATTTCTTGGGTAGACTTCTGAGAATTTTCTCAACAATTCGTTGATCAGTGACGGTTTCACCAATTAGTGTGATCTAGTTCACGATTCCCATGACTCTGGTCATGAACTGATCCACTGTTTCAGACTCTGTCATCTTGAGAGTCTCGAATTGTGTCCACAAGGTCTGCAGTTTAACTGTTTTTACCCTGTCATTTCCTTGGTAGGAAGATTTAAGAATGTCCCAGGCCTGTTTCGAAGTACTAGTGCCTGTGATTTTTGAGAAAATCGAATCATCTACAGAATTCTGAATCCAAAATTTTGCTTTGTTTTCTTTGGTCCTCAGAGTTGCCTGAGCAATTCTCTGCGCATTTGTCATGGCAATGAGGGCGGCTGGATCCGGTTCCACATATCGAAGATCGACTGGTTCCCAACACTCTTGTGCTTGCAATAATGATCTCATTTGAAGAGACCAAAATTTGTAATTCTTACCAAGAAGAATCGGACCCTGAGTTGGGCCTAGATTGCTTGACGACGCCATGATTTTTGAATTAATTTTTTTTTTTGCAGAAGTATAGAGGAAAATTATATTTACCTCCGATCGGTGAAACGTCGATTTGTCGATGGCCGATGGGAGCTTATCGGGCTTGAATTGGCCCTTGGTCTCCTTGCAATGCGACCACACATCTTTCTTTTAAAGCGTTATGGGCTTTTCCCGGTTTTTGCCTTTCAAAGTGTCGAAACGTGAAAAATTTGCCTTTGGACTTTTCAACGGTCCAGATCGTGCAGTGATCTGACGGTCCAGATCTTATCGGGATATCGCGAATCGGGATTTCGCGAGTTCTGATGTCGATCTCTTCTGTCTTCTCGATTCCCCGATCTCCGATTTACCGATGGCACGTTCCTTTTGGGACTTTCCCGATTCCTCTGATCTCTGCCACGCGTCCCAGAAGATGGACGGTCGTGTGCTCTCCTCACGATTTCACGATTTAAACGTGCGACCTCTTGGTCTCTCGAATCCCGAAATGCCGATGACCTTTTCTTGTCGGGACTTTTCCCGAATCGCTTTGATCGCCTCCACGCGTCCTAACATATGGACGGTCCTGATTCAGCCTTGGGATATCACGACTTGCGATGCTCCAAATTTCTATCAACGTGAAACCCCGAATGCCGAAATGCCGACGAGCGCTACAATGTTCTCCATGTGTCCGGACAAATGGATGGCTGAGATCTTATCGCTATATCGTGTATCGCGTTTTCGTGAGTTGCGAAGTCCTATTGCAATGGTCTTTGAAAACCCCGAACTCCGAAATGGTGATGGAGTGTTGGCTTGGATATGCCACCACCTTTCCTCTGAGATGGACGGCTCACAAGTCTTCTCGGGATTTCGCGTATCGGAGTTTTTGGAGTGCAATTTCCTGTGCGCGTCCAACTCCCGATTACCGATATTGCGATGGAATAGGATCTTGCCACATGTCTCTTGATGGATGGTCCAAATGACGTCGGGATTTCGCGACTTCACAAGTCGAAATCACTCCTGTGCACTGTAGAGGACTAAACCTCATGCACCTGCTCGCTGATCCAACGGCTGTCGGGCCTTTACGCAAGATCTGATGGCTGAAATGCTTTCGCCTTTTCCACGCTCTCCTTGTCCCTTCTGAACTGGTTTCCCGACTTGGATCGGTCAACAAGACGACTCTTATGGCCAGCAATGGTTATTCCTTGCGTGTTTGACGCGATCTTTCCTGAATTTGACGGAATTTTCTCCTGCGGAAGAAAAAATTTGTGAATCTTTCAAAGATTGAAATAATTTCACGAATTCTTTGTTTATTGCTTCAATCTTTAACATATGTGAGCGAAATTTTCGAGTTCTTTAAAATTACTCGCCTCCTCCAGCTTTTCTTCGTCAATCTTTGACGATTCTTGAAAATATTACAAGAATCTTTAGGGTTTCTTCTCTCTCTGTCTCTACTTCCTCGTTCTTTCAAGCATAGTACACTCTGCAACCTCGCGTGAGTTTCTTATGGCAATCTTTAGAGAGTATTACAGACAACTTTCCAAACCTTGTGAAAAGTCTGTGTCGCGTGCTCTCAAGATGCGTGTAAGCTCTGCTCTGTGAGGATCGTGTGGCTCTACAGACTGTGTGAAGAGGCTTACTGCTGACGCTCTGATACCATGATAAATTGTGAAGCAAAGAGAAATGCAGAGAGAAAAGAATAGAACAGTATATTGAAATGTATGAAGAAATACTGAACTCAGTTACAATGCAAAATGGTTGAGCTAAATAGACTCAAGGAAGACAAAAATAGAAAGTACAACTATCCAATAGCTGGCAGTGTACAGTCAGTCTGCTGAGGTTACATTATATTTAACATAATTTACATATATCTTGAAAGCACATTGAATGATAAGTTATTTTTATTGAGTTAGCCTTAAGCATTTCACGCTATTTTATTTATTGACTTTGTATAAGGCTATTGGTGTGCGCCTGGAGTTAGAGCGCTAGGAGTTTATTGGTTGACTGCGTGGAGTTTATTTGTTGTTTTGTCTTTTGCATTGGGTATTTGTAAAAGTCGAAATCCGAACTCCGATCTGCTTCCGTTTTTTTACACAAAATGGGCAGACACGGGTTTTAAGTATAAGCAAGGCTCTCTTCCTTCCATCAATAGTTAACAATTCTGAATCCAACCGCTATTTGCGGTGAATATTTTCTTTTACACATTGCTACTTGTTTTCTCCTTAATGCATTACACTAAAGGATTTCTAATTTAAGAGTCTTGTTCCCATTGAGATAATTGCTTTGCATTCCATAATTTTAATTGATAATAGTCTTTTTCTTGTTCCCATTGAAATAATTGCTTTGCATTCCAGAATTTCAACTGATAATAGTCTTTTTCTTGTTCCCATTGAGATAATTTCTTTGTGGTAACCAAATTCCTCTTTTTTAACTGTTCACGAAAGTATTCTTATGGTAACCAGTGTTCATAAAAATAGTTAATTTTTTAATGCTTTTTAGATCACGTCTTGATTAAGGAAGCTCAGATTTATTGAATTCAAATATCAACCCCCACTTTTTTTTAATAAAATCCATTTTCATAGTAGTTTTTAAATGGAATCCGTTCATGCTTCCCGGATAAGATATTCAAATTTTAACATGCATCACTCTTTACTCATTTTCTCATTTAATATTCACTGATTTTGTGATTTTGTAATTGCATCAAGAAGATAAACAATGGAAGTTAGTCCCTACCTAGTTTATATACTTGTAGTTTTGGATTTGGAATCAGTGAGGCGCATGTGCATTATTTTTCTCCCCACCTTTGAACAAACCCAAACCTAAACTAAATATGACCTATACTTAGGGCTGATTGAACAAACCTGAGTTAAATGTGGCTTAGATTTGAACCAAGTATCTTTTAATAAATATTATATTAAAAACCAAACAAAGTCCTGAGTATCTTATTGACAATGAAGTGGATAGTCTTCCAGTGCAAAATAGTTGATAAGTGGATAGTCTTCCAGTGCAAAATAGTTGAATTATCATGGTGAGAACTTTAAAATACAAGAGTCATATCAAACATCATTTTGGAGACTACGTATCCACTTTTGTGAGTGTGTGTTGGAATTTTAGATCATTAAAAATTGAAACCACAGCAAGTAAAGAAATGGAACAAGCTTTCAAATCACGCATATAATAATACTGTACCCATATCAATGGGTGATTCATCTGCATTGCTTCTTAAAATTGAACGATCGACAACGAGATTGATATATAATCACATTTTGTGAAACATCGGATTGCGCGATTGATAATCAACATTCATTGATGGCATTCTTTGTGAGTCTCTTATTTCTTTTGTGCAAGTGTTTCTGTGAATATGGCCAGTGAATAAGGTAGATGGTATAAACATTGAACATATATTAGAACTAGTTGCCATACACCATTTAAACTGTTGAGTACAGTAAATTTTCTCATCAATCTGATCTATTTCATCGAATCTGAAATCTGTGATAGGCACCTAAGAATATTGAGAGACAAAGTATCAAAGAAAGGGCAGCCATCGAATCTGAAATCTGTGATAGGCTCCTAAGAATATTGAGAGACAAAGTATCAAAGAAAGGGCAGCCATAGAACTGTTAAATATATTGTACCCTCAACAGTATGACCGTACACTGCCAGTTGTAATGGACAGTTGTACTTTCTAATTTTGTCTTGCTTGAGCATATATAGCTCAACCATTGTGCATTGTAAGAGTGTTCTCTACATTCTGTACTTTCTGTACTCCTTCATACATTTCAATATACTGTTCTATTCTTTTCTCTCTGCATTTCTCTTTGCTCCACAATTTATCATGGTATCAGAGCTTCAACAGTAAGCCTCTTCACACAGTTCGGAGAGCAACTCAATCATCCCTCCATTGCTTGAGAGCCTCCACGGATCTTAGAGCACCACGACCACAGTCTTTTCCTGCAAGGACTTGGAAGAGATGTCACACTACTCTTAAAAGATCATTAAGAATCTTAAGGAAGCGGTACAAACGAAGATCGGGACAAAGAAACATGAAGAAAGAAACCCTACAAAGATTTTGTAATTTTTTTTCAAAGAATGCGTCAAAAGATTAATGATAAAGAAAAGCAAGAGGAGGCGAGAAATTTTAAAAAACTCGAAAATTTCCCTCACATCTATTAAAAATTGAAGCACAGAACGAAAAAGTCGTGAGGAATTCTTTCAAATCTTTGAAGATTCACAAATCTTCTCGCGGGAAAATTCAAGTTAAATTTCGAGGAAGAATCGTCAAAATACGCAGGAACGCCATTCTTGACCACGGAATTTAATCATGTGAATGAATAAAGTAGAAACCAGTTGAGAAGGAACAAAGAAAGCCTGAAAGCGGTAGAAAGCGTAGGCCAGTCTTGCGTAGAGGCCACAGCCATTGGATTAGCGAAAGTGCAGGGTTTTAACCCTCTGACGCGTTGATTTCGACTTATGAAATTAAAATACTTGGCGTCATATTGACCCGTCCATCAGCGGCCGTGGCGAGATCCCTATTCCATAAGAGCAGGAAGGAATGAGTTGGGCGAGCAAAGAATCTTCTCTCAAAACTTGATACGAAATCGCGAAATCACGAAAGCGATCCGCGACCGTCCATTTGGAGGCCGAGGTGTGACAGATCAGCAGCATCATCATATCAGCATTTGAGTTTAGGGGTTTCAAAGACCGATACTGTGAGGACCTACGCCTTCGCGAAATAGCGATACGTGATATAGCGATAAGATATCAGTTGTTAAGCTTGTCGAACCGTAAGAACATACGTCAGCGCTTATCGTCATTCGACATTGGGTTTCAAGTTGTGAAAATTTGACATAGCAGCTTCGAAATCAGCGTCTGGCGATCCGATCGATCTCAGGCAGATCTCCTAGACCGCATTGGCGGACGAGAAGCGTGCGTCAGCGTGCTCGACGTGGCGGGGTTTCGGTAATTTGGAGGATGTAAGAGTCGTATGTCGAGGCTGGTCGGACCGATCCATCTTCAGGGGCCGTGGCGCACAAATCCGGGGACTGGAAAAGTCCCAAAGAGGAAGGGCCATCGGCATATCCGGGATTGAAATGGCGAAACACGAGCGAGTGATCGGGTTTCTTCCGGTGAAATCACCAGCGTCACTATCTAGATCCATCTAACCGGGATCGCGATGGCGGAGATGTCGAGCTTCGGGAAAAGTCAGATAAGCCAATTCATCACCGGAGTTCGGCGTCAGCGGATCAGAGCGAAATGGAACATTTTAAAATCAAAATCGAGAAATGCGGGGTGGACTGTATTGCGGACAGGCTGGAAGCGATCAAAGCGATTAAGGAGAGGTGGAAGAAAAGGTCATCAACATTTCGGGATTCGAGAGACCAAAACGTCGCATGTTTTCGCCGGTGAAAATCGCGAGAAGGATCATGATCGTCCATCGGTTGAATGGCGTGTCACCGAATCGAAACCATAAAGGAAAAGTCAAGCCGAGGGCCGGTACGCCATGCGGAGAATGTGATCGCGTAGAAATCAAGGAGTCCAAAACCACCGACCATGGGAATCGCGAAATCCCGATCACGATCACGGACCGTTAGATCACCTGAAGTCGGGCGATTGGGTATGACGAAATCTTAACCATTTGGCATTTGAAAGAGACAAAAGAGCGGGAAAATCTGTGCGCCTTAATTCAGGGTCGTGGTCACGATACCGCAAAGGAGACCAAGAGACCCTTCAAGCCGGGCAAAGCTCCCATCGACATGACAAATCGGCGTTTCTGAATTGAGGTATCTGAATTTTCCCTCTATTTTTTCTGAATTTTTTTGAAATGGCATCATCTAGCAACCTAAGACCAACTCGTCGATTCTTGGGAAAATTACGAATTTTGAATCCTCTTTGAATGAGATCATTCTTGCAAGCACAAGAGTGATGAGAACTAGTGGATCTTGGATATGCGGATCCGGCCATACGTACCGCAGTACCGGAAGGGATTACTCGGGCAACTGAGGACCAAGAAAACAAAAGCAAATTCTGGATCTGAAATTACGTGGTCATTCGATTTTTGAAATCCGCAGTGGTACTTTAAACCCGGGCTGGGACATCCCTCAAAGCGATCCTACCAAAGGGAAATAGCGAGGTAGAAACAGTTAGCTACAGTCCCTTGGACCGCGATTGAGACTCTCCGAATGTGAGTCACGAAGCTGTGGAGAATGGAGTTCATGACCCGAGTCGCCCAGAATCATGAACGGATCAAGACTCGGTAGGTGAAACCATCTTGATCAACAGTGGTTGAGAAAATTCTGGTTACCGGAAATTTGAAATGGATATGTAAAGTGACACCCTTGATCTGTCAAGATTTTCAATAGATGAACTAATTCGTTCTCACGGTGACGCTGGAGATAGAGACTTCATCTCACGGATGAGTCAATCTCAAATGCCTCCAATCTCAATTCTCTCATTCGGAAAGGGGAAAGGAGGAGGAAGAGAAGTAGGGAAAAGCAACCGGGGTAACCCTCATATGCAGTGGGAAATAGACATCAATATCCCACTCAGAACTTCCGAGGTCACAAAAATCAACAACAAAATCACCATATGAATTTCCAGCCTCAAAGAGGCCCGGAGAGGGAAAAGGTCGAATGACAAATCCAACACTCAATGTTTTTATTGCAAAGTATGGGCACTATGAATCTGAATCTAGAATGAAGCAATCAATCAGATCAACATTCAGGTAGAGCACATGTCTCAAATAATACAGAAGAAACCTCAGAAGGTATGTTTATCTCAAGTCAGAAGACTGAAGAACAACATAAATAACTCTGGTTGCTAGACAGTGGATACAACAATCACATGAAATGTAACAAATATTTACCTTCATGCATTGATTCTTCAATCTCATTTGACATTACACTTGGAAATGATCATTTAGTCGAAGTTCAAGGAAAAGGAACTATAACTATTCTTACTAAGCAGAGATGTCTGAGAGAAAGACGCTCAATGTCTATCATGTTCCGGACTTGAAACATAACTTGTTAAATGTAGGAAAACTCATTGAAAAAAGGATATAAGGTAATTTTTGAGGGAGCATCTTGTAAAAATCTATGATAGAAAACCAGTAGAGAGGGTGATTTACGAAATCCTTATGACTCAAACGGGATGTTTCCCTCTTACCCTCGAGCGACAAACGAGTCAGCCTTACGCTTGCATAATGCATCAACCATAGATATTGATGGTTTGGCATACTACTAGATTTGGACATCTACCATATCATATTCTAAGTCTTCTTCAGAAAAAAACTCCATGGTCAAAGGTATTCCTATTTTTAAAGAGAAAATCCTCCCATGTGAGTCTTGCATACTGAGAAAACACAGAGAACTAGTTTCCACAGTCTTCCAATAAAACCAAACAACATCTTGAACTATTTCACACAGACCTATGTGGACCAACGCAAACAAAGTCAATGATTAGTGGTTTTACTTTCTAACGTGATGATTCCAGCGAGGAAAATATGGATCTATTTTCTCAGGACACAAATTGAAACATTTACAAATTCGAAAAGAATTCCAAGTGAAGCTGAAAAGCGAGTGGAAAATTTCTCGTACTCGATTAGGATAGAGAGGAGGTAACTCCAAGGGTACAAATTTACGCAAATCTGAGCATCGGCCAAAAAGCAACAACAAGGTATACTCCACCACAGAATGGAGTGGGTGAAGAAAAATCAGACCATCCTTGAATATGGAAAGAACACTTCTTGAAAAACGCCTTGATATACTTTTTGGGCTGAAGCAATAACATACTTTCGGTCTATCTTACAGGCAGGATGCTAACCACCAGTCTGACTTGCAGAAAGTTCCCCAAGAAGCTTGGGTGGGACAAAGCTCAATGTAACTCATCTAAGGACATTTGGATGCATATAATACGCTCACATACCCTCTGAATTAAAGAAGAAACTTGATGACAAAAGTGAAAATGTCTTATTTCAGCAGCTCTGATGAAACATCTAAAGCTTATATGCTTTACAATCCCATCACCAGAAATTAATTCTGTTGAGATGTACGATTTTTGGAAAACCAGTTACAGGATGATTGAGAAAACCAACAAGTGGGCCGGTCAATCCTTTGCTGCTAAGTTCTGAAAACACAGAAAATACAGAACAACGTTACCTCAACCCATTCCTCAAGAATGCAAGGTCCAAAGGACGGCCGGATAACTCGCAGGGATAGCTCAACTTCTTGGAGGTGTTCTACGAACCCGCGAATCAGAGAACTGAAGTTTGAGAGAAATCCATCAACAGTTGGATGACTTTGAGCAACATAATATTTTGCTTTAATGTCATGTCAACCCACATCCTTTGAGAGCATCAAGGAGCCACATTAGGTTCAATATTGGGCAGGGTAAACTCCGTTGAGGAAGAAACGAACATGGGATCTTGTTGGTTACTTAGGAACACAAAAAGGTAGTGGTATGGTGGACCTGAAACCAAACTCAATGAAAAGGACAGATTGAAAAGCACAAAGAAATACTTGTTGCCCAAGTTCTCACAACAACCGTAATACCGTGATTATGGGTGAAACTCCGGTAGCAAGATTAAGACCTTGTAAGAACTCTATTATTGTATAGCGACACAACCTGAATGGAAAGTATACCATGCTTTGGATGTCAGAGTCAGCATTTCTAAATGGATTTTAGAAGAAGTTCATCGATTTCATTACACGGATTTGAAGTCCAAGAGGAACCAGCCAAAGTGTATGTCAGTTGAAGAAAGCCTTGTATGGCTTAAAACTAGCTCCAAGAGCTTGGTACAACAAAAATGACACTTATCTGATCAAAAGTAGCTTCAACAGAAGTCAAAATGAACCAACACTTTATACAAAAACAGATCAGCATGGTAAAATTTCAATTGTATGTTTATATGTTGATGACATGATTTACAGGAAATCTAGAACCACAGTTTCAAGCATACTTCGCTGCCCGAATTTGAGATGACAGATCTGGCATCATGAAATATTTCTTAGGCATTGGTTCATCAATCGTAAAGAATTTTTATTAAATGTCTTCGATAAAGTACTCTGCGGCGGGGCATATCAAATGGTTTATGGAAGGATCTACAATCACCGGCTGCCTATACTAGGCACAAAATTAAAAGAAAGAATGATGAAGGTTCTACAGTGGATTCTACTTTATATACAAAAGTTGGATTAGCGGTTTATTTGTATCACCCACAATTAGGCCTAACATCATGTATGCAACCAACCTTGTCTCCAGATACATGGAATCTTTAAGGATTCACCTTTGGAAAATGGCAAAACGAATTTTGAGATGTGTAGCAAGAACACTACATTTTGGTTTATGGTACTACATCTGATTGTAATCAACAGTTTACGGATGACTTTCTTGGGCAACCTAGATGTGGAAAAGTACATCGAGTTATGTTTTTTCAATTTGGGCACGAACCTACCTGTTTAACATGGGCATCGAAGAAGATGCCGATTGTATCAATATCTTCTCAGAGAGAGATTATGTCGTTGCTACCTCAGCTTTGTCAAGTTGTGTGGTTGAGAATATTATTGAAAGACATGTCACAAACAAAAAGGATCCAACTCTCTTCTGTGACAACACATCAATAATTACATTATCCAAGAACCATGTGTTCCACAAAATTGAAGTGCAATGTTACCATTATTGACTAACTCGCGTTTGAAATGAAACCGAGTGTCAATGGGGATATTGCACTACACTTTTGTGGTTCTAGAGACCAGCTTTGTGAAACTGCAAGCCACTTTCGGAAGTTAGTTTTACGATTTTGAGACAACACTTAGAGCATAGTGGAGTCTTTGATGATTGTAGCTGATGAGTCCTAAGAGGGAGTGTTAAATATATTGCCCTCAGCGGTGGCCATTTTGCCATTTGTACTGGACAGTTGTATTTTCTAATTTTGTCTTGCTTGAACATATAGCTCAACCAGCCGTTGCATTGTAAGAGTTTTATCTCGTTAAATACTTTTTGTACTCCTTCATACATTTCAATATACTATTCTATTCTTTTCTCTATGCATTTCTCCTTGCTCCCACAATTTATCAAGAACGAAGTTTGATATTTAAATTATTTGTGTTAGAAGCATTAATTTCTCTACCTACAACTGTTTTTTAAAGAATTTCATACTACCATATCCCCACTGACAATCTATACTCCATTCTTCGTGAATGCTCCAGATTCTTCCATACTCTCTATAAATACAGAGGAGATATAACCAAAGTTCAACTATTTTTTATATAATTCCATTACTTCCATATTCCACGGACACTCCATCCTTTGTGAATGTTCCAGTTTTTTCCTTACTCTCTATATCTGATACTCTCATAAATCACAGATGTAACCATTTCATCGATTGTGCAAGAGAATTTGCGTTTTTGTGTATTTGCATGGTGTTCCTTTGATTCTATACATGGTATCGGAAAGCGAGGTAGAAGCTGTATTTGAAGAGCAGTAGCTTTGTGAGTAGTGTGGATCAGGTGTTGGGAGTACAGACAACTCTCCGACATTGTGAGGATTACTCACCCAATTAGATCGACTAATTGATCATTGTTTACCGGTAAAGAAGCGGTAGGTGAGTATTGGAGGTTCATGAAATAAGCAGACTGAAGATATTGTCGCGATTTCTGCTCTCAAAGATATTGAGGCTGGATTTGAAGCTAAAATTTGGCTGATTGCATTTCTCTGTTAATCTACTTTCATTTACAGAGCAATGTCTGGCTAGCTAAGCGTGAATGTTCTGAAGTTGAATTTTTTCAAATAGATATCTTCTCTGTGCTTCAGCCTCATTTAGTAGTAATTTCATATATGCATCATGAGTTTAAAAAGTTCTTGCATTTGTGCCATGTTCCAACATTAGAATCTTGTGTATTTAGGTTTTGTACTCTGATGGCAAGCTTATTTTTTCATTTTGGTATTATTTGCCATAGTTGGAAGACCTGCCCAACTCGCCCGCGGTTGCTCTTAGTCTGTTACTCCCAATCAATGTCAAAGTTGCTCATATTTTTGTTGTAGGGGAATTGAGCCGTGGACACTTGTGCCTCATAAAGACATTCAAGAGTATAGTGGACCCCCATAATGAAGGAACATAGAGCACATTCACTGGAGCAGGGAGTTGTGAAGGAATAAATTCCAAAAAGATTTGTAAAGAGCACTCACCCTCCTTTACTATATAATCTATTAGACTATTTTTGCTGGAAAAAATTGGAAGCGATTTTTAAAGAATTAAGAAAATGGCATCATGCATGTTTCATGATCCCAACATTTTCTCGAAAAAATAATGATAATTGAATTTATTTAGAATGAAATTAGATTTGTTGAAAAATAAACCCGACCACTACAACCAAACAAGCATGGGACATTCTAGAGAGAGCATATCAAGGCACTAGCAAGGTAAAAATTGTCAAACTCAAGCACTTAGAAGAGAATTTGAACCAAATGAACTATTACTGCTTCAATATATTGTAGAAAGGTTTTAAGAAGTTTACCTAGAAAATTTGATGCAATTGTTGTGATAATTGAAGAATCTAAGGATTTAACAACATATTCTATGGATGAGTTGGTTGGCTCCCTGAAAAATGTGAAGATAGGTTGAACATGAATGACAATACTTCATTGGAACATGCATTCAAAACACAAATGATAATGACATTTGACAGAGGAAGAGGAAATACAAGATTTAGAGGAAGACGAATAAATAATTTTTCCAAAGAGAGAATAGAAGAGAAAGAATCAAGACCAGGAGGAAGGATAAATCAAAATCCAAGTACTGATAAAAACTGTCACAAAGGTATGAAAAATCGAAGATTCAATGTTATTACTACATCAATCACAATCAAGCATCATAAAGGTATGACAAATCAAAGATTCAATGTTATTACTGCAATAAGTATGTTCACTTTGCAAATGAATGTCAAAATAAACAAGCAGATATGGGAAAGAAAAATTCAAATTTCTTTGAGAGTAATTCTGAGACATTGTTTATTACATGTCATGTCGTTAAAGAAAATGCAAGTAACATCTGTTTCTTGATGGTGGTTGTAGTAACCATATGACTTGAAATAAAGGGTTGTTTGAGGATTTGGATGCATCAGTTAAAGCACTATTTAAATTGGGTAATGATAATATTGTATAAGTCATGGGAAAATGTGCAATCAAAGTAATAGCAAATAGTGGAAAGAAACTATTCCTGATGTTTACTTTTGTGTCAGGTTTGAAGTATATAATCATAAGTGTGGGACAACTTACTTAAAAGAGTTATAGATTTTATTTTGAGAATAATGTATGAACTATATTTGATATTCCCCCTAGTAAAATGGTGATTGCAAAGATTAAAATCACTGACAACAGAATGTTCCCACTTCACATGAAGAGTGAAATGATGGAGAAGATTGGAACAAGACAAGTTTCAGAGGCATCAAGAGTCAAGATCAAGCATGGATATGGCACTTGAGGTATATCCATCTAAAATTTAAAGGATTGTGTTTGTTTCAAAGAAATGAAATGGAAAGAGGTTTACCACCTATTCAAGCACCAATAGTTCATGTGAAAGTTGTATTTTGGGCAAGCAACATAGGAAAATCTTTCCAAAAGAGAAATGATATAGAGCTTGGGCACCTTTAAAAATTGTGCATACAAATTTATGTGTGCAATTAGAAACACCATAATTAGGGGGAGCATATATTTCGACATTCATTGATGACTATAGTAGAAAAACATGGGTTTTATTTCCTTAAAACACAAATCTGAAACATTTAACAAGTTTAAGGAATTCAAGGCGACGGTTGAGAAACATAGTTGTCTATCCATTAAGATATTAAGACCAGATAGAGGAGGAGGCCACAAGTCAAATGAGTTTTTTGGAGTATTGTGGGTATCATGGAATAAATAAGTAGTTCACTACAAGCTATACACCTCAACAAAAAGGTGTTGCAAAATAGAAGAATCGTACAATAATGGAATGGCAAGAAGCAGTGTTGAAAGGGAAGAATCTATCTAATGAATATTGGGTTGAAGGAGTAGCTTGTGCAGTTTATATATTGAACATGTGTCCAACAAATATTGTGAGGGATATGATTCCTCAACAAGCATGGAGTGGTAAGAATCATAGTGTTTCTCATTTTAAAGTATTTGGTTGCATTGCATATGCATGTGCCCTAAACAAACAAGGAATAAATTGGATGATACAATTGAAAAATGCATTTCATTGGTTATGATGAACAATATAAGGCATATAAGTTGTTAATCCTATAACTAAGAAATTTATTGTAAGTAGAGATGTTGTATTCAAAGAGGGAGAATCATGGGATAACAATATAGACTAGACAACTATAGATTGCAACAATACCATATATGAATAACAAAGAGAAAAGAGATCAAGGAGAACAGTCAAATGAGCAAGGAGGAATACACAATCAAAAGTCCCGCGGGAAGAACACTCACAAGGGAAAGGTGAGCAAGGAGAAACATCAATTCCAAAAGTAAGTTATGACTTGAATCCTACACTTGAATCACTAAGATCAAGATTAAGAGGCAAAGAGACCAAAATCTTGCAAGGAGGAGATATGATCAGGAATGGGATATGAATTTACAGTCTGAAATACTTACATTTTACTCAAGATCCTATTAACTTTGAAGATGGAGTTAAGGAAGAACATTGGATTAATGTAGTGAATGAAGAAATGGAATCTATTAGGAAAAATGATACATGGGATCTAGTTGGTTTACCTAAGGAGAAAGAATGCGTAGGTGTGAAATGGGTGTATAAAAACTAAATACAAAGGAAAATGGAGAAATTGACAAATATGGTGAGCTAATTGCTAAAGGGTGAAATCCATGAGGTGGGTTACACTTTGTTGTTTATGAGAAAAAAAGCGTATTTTCTAGGTTATTCAACTTCCGACATATAAAGTATTTTTTTATTTAGAATTTCACTTTATGATAAAACCAAAACTTGTGAAATTGTGTTATCTTTCCAATGACTTATTTTTTCAATTTTTTTATCCACGATTTGATATGTCAATTTGATAATTGTTTACTTAGAATATGTTTCTTAAACATGAAATAAATGATAATGAGTTACTTATTTCTATAACAATGTATATATTATTAAACTTTATGTTTTAGAAGAAACAAAATATACTACAACAATCTACAAAGACTCTATTTTATTATGACTATTTTTTAGGTATGGTTGAATATATAATTTCTAAATTTTTTTGGATTGACAGAAACTGAAAATGTTGCGGGGTTTAAATACATGTTTTTCTACACCTTGTATCTATCTTAATTTTACTTTAAAACTAATTTTAAATATTGTAGAAAGGCAGTTTGGGATTATGAATATATTTTTGTTTACTTTTCACTTGTATATTTTTTGAGATACAGGTATTTTATTTCACCGAATCATAATGTCTCGTGAAAATATTATGTAGTGAGTTTTTTTAAAATTCAAATAAAATTAGATAAAATAAGAAAATGAAAACAAATTATCACAATTGAAAGTAGATTCAATTTGGAAATGCTGGTGTCATTTTGAAAACCAAATTCTCAATGTTTGTAGGAGTTTGCAGCCTCTGAAGTTTAGTTATGCTAGCTTGGCATTTCTCACAGATTTTGGTTTGGACTTTTGTTTCAACCTGGTAGACTAAAACATTATTTTTTCGGCCAAAAGACTAAAATTTAATGGAATCCATCAAATTAAGCTTGAACTTCAGATCTTCGTGAAAAACTAATTACTATTTGAAAAGGTATCGACAATCCGGCCAAATGGGAAAATGAAATGACCGTGTTGTAGGTTTTTCTTAAATTGTATAAATAGGATTCCAACCGAACAAATTTAACACAATCCATCAAATGAACAAAGAAATATAATCTCAAGGATAGGGATTTCAAAGAATTCCTATTCACGTTGTTATGTTTCTTTGCTTTCTTTTATTCCCTCATTCCATGGGCTTGTCGAGATGAATGTCTCGATACATGGTGGTTTTTAAAACACTTAAACAAGTTTTGGAACCTCATCTTTTTGGTTTTGTTGAATAAGGTGAAAGTGATGTTTGTTCAAGTTTTATTAGACCTTTCTATGGGTTCAAAGATAAATGTTGAGCATTTTTTCAAGGGGTAGAGTCTTTGTTGAACATATCATCTTTTCTGAGATAACTATAAAAATTATGGGAAACAAAAGTTTGCATAAGAGAAAATATGATCACACTTTCGAGATTGATATAGTCAAATCGAGAAAAGGAAGAGCTTATGGGAGAAAGAAACAAAACCGCAGTGTTGAAGGAAATATGATGATATAATGTCAATACAATTTTGACAAGAAAGAAAGTTCAACCAGGTAGCACATCTGGATATGATGATTAAGCACACAACACACATTAGAGTTATTGAGAGAAAGTACAAATTCAAAGTATAGAATTCAAATTAAAAGTATGCAAATATGCCAATTGATTGTAATTAGAATTTGATGTTTTTCAAAAATAGATTTGTATCTCATAATGTGAAGAGAAGGCGTTGAAACCAAGTGAATGGAAAGGCAGAATCACCTATAGGTATGTGTGTACATAAATTTAGATTAATATAGATGAACATTCAAGTATATAATTTAGTGAATTTGTGTGTGGGTTATGTTTTTAATATAACTTTAAATTGAAATATGGAGGAGAATCTATCAACATTGATGTTGAAATATTAGAAAATGTTACAATACTGACAAAGTTGGAAAGAAAAAAGCTAAGCATTATACAAGATGTCGAACTAAGAATATATAATACTTATTTCAAAGAGATGAATGGTAGGTAACAACCACAGACTCAACTTTTACTTTCTCTATTGAAGTCAGAAAGTTAAAAGAAGCTACATCATTAGATTATTCAAAGTGCGACCGGGATACAAAGGTGCAACAAAGTGTCTTTAACAATATAACTAGATTGTATTAAAAGCTTTTGGAAAATCTCAAAAGAAGATAATGGCATGTTGCATGTAAAAGCGTCCCTGAAACAGCAATTGTTTAGGGAGCAATATAAAAGATGTTTGTGATGCACATGGAAAAAACTTTGGGAGCGTCAAGAAAACATTACACAAACATAGAAAATTTGGTTCCAAACAGATGTAAGTGAATTGGCTTGTTGGACAATGATTTCTAGACAAACCTACAAAGATAGACTACGGAAAATGTTAAATAATAATTGACAAGTAATTGTTGGTTGGGAGGAATCTAGGTGTTTCACACAGCCTGGGGATGTGTTGCGTAGAAGAATAACACAAAATCAATGTGAAGAGAACATTCAAAACATATATTGCCAGTGACACAAATAAAGTTGTTTAATGATTCAAAGAAGAGCTTAAAGAAGTTAAAATTTCTATCAAAACATTTGTGCCTTAAAAGGAAACCATGGTTTTGTTAGATTATCTTGTCATTGACAGTGTTGTTAATAAGTTTTCATGTGGAATTTGAGTTGTATTCTGACACTTTTTTGGATTTTTGGTAAAACTTTATGGCGAGATTCACCTCCTCCTTCTGGAGTTAGGTGTTTTATATATAAAATTCTATGTGAAAGAAGAAGATGATTTATTTACAAAAAAAAAAATGTATTTGGTGGAAAGAAATGTGATGGATTGTGGAAATCTAGTTTGTTTCATTCAAAGTATCATAATGATCTGAATGATCAATCATTTTCTAATATAGAGTCAATGGAAAAGATATGAATATTTGAGGCAGCTACGACTCCATTCTTCAAATGTTATTCCAAAGGAGAGCTTGATTTGAAGGTAGATAAAATTTGTTTGATAGAGTTTTTGAAGAAGTTTGAGGAAGATCTATAAATACAAAGCATTAGCATGAGAGCTGTGATGGAAGATCTACAATTCAAACAATCTGAAGTGTTTTCTGAGGGGACAATTTTGTTTTGTAGTTGATTTTGTAGAGAATTTCACATTCGTTGCACAAAAAGAATTACAGTGTGAATATTATCATTCTAGTCAAGTCACTATATTTGTCCACATTCTATATGTGGTCAGAGTGCCAAACATAGAAAACACCAATGACAATGGTATATGTTATTAAGGAGTATCACTTTTATATAAGTGATGATCGAACACCACGACACACATTATGTACAACATTGAACACTGATAAATTTTATGATTCATTGAAATAATGTGAAATCATATTCGATCAACATTGTATATGGTCCGATGGAATACGAGGGTCAGTTCAAATCTCCACAATCATTCTATTGGTTATGTAAGTGTTTGAAAATTAAAGATTACACATTGTTGGAATTTTTTTTTTTAGACTAGTCATGGAAAAGGAAACCTGACAGAGTGCGAGGGAATGTATAAAATAGACACCAGAAGGTATGTTTGGACCCTCATGATGCTGATCGATTTGAATCCATTAAACAAGTTGTTGAATTGTGATTTTAACATGGGGCTAAGCCATGAATATAATCCATCAAAGAATGTGCACAGGTGTGTCTATATATAAATGTTACATGTGTATGCAGAGGATATATAAATTTGAATGTGTTAAATTTATATTCAATCTTCAATCATTTCTTCACAAATTTCAAGTTAACAAGTTCTTGTCTTGTGGAAGTATTTTTGGCATGTTGGAATGAAGATGTAAATAGATCAATCATTATGATGCGATTACAATATTACACGGAACAAGAAAAATACATTAGTTAAAACAAAAGTTTTTCAAAATGGGTTTTGCATTTGATAGACAAAACGACTATTTGTTAGGTTTGCATAGAGCGACTTCCAGAATCCTACGAGATATTTTGAAAATGCAGGATATGTTTAAAACAAAAAGTTTTCAAAATGGGTTTGCATTTGATAGACGAAATGACTATTGTTTTTGTTCAGTTTGCATAGACGACTCAGAATCCACAGATATTTGCGAGAACGAAAATGCAGGATATGTTAAAGCTTGGAGACATGTTGAACTTAATGGGTAAAATCATGAAGATGGTAACACTTTTGCTTGTTTTATGACAAAAAAATTGTATTTTCACAAGTTCTTCAACTTCCAGCATACAAAAGTATCTTTTTTATTTAGAATTTCACTTTACAGTAAAAAGAAAACTTGTGAATAATTTTGTTATATTTCTAATGATTATTTTTCAAATTTTTTTTATCAAGATTTGATATGTCAATTTGACAATTGTTTAACAACATGTTCCTTAAACATGAAAGGAATGATAATGAGTTATTGTTTTCCACAACAATGTATCTATTATTAAACTTATGTTTTTAAGAAATGAAATATATTGCAACAATCTACAGAGACTCTATTTTATTATGACTATAATTTTGAAT
>SNQJ01S0172424.1:0-14098 GCA_010110895.2 Picea sitchensis
GTTGAGATTTTGGGTAGAAGGTTAAAAGTTAAATCTTAAGGGTCATTTTCTGCGTATAAGTTTAGAGCCCTAGCTTATTAGTCCGTAGGGTAGAATACCCCACAACAGAAGGGTCATTTTCTGCGTATAAGTTTAGAGCCCTAGCTTATTAGTCCGTAGGGTAGAATACCCCACAACATTTGGGTACCAGGAGTATTGGACCGAAGAAAGGGTGTTGGACATGTGGGGAGCCACATTACCAATGCAACTGCCTAGTGGAGAGGACTAGATCATATAGATCAACCAGACCCACTATCATGGGAGATTTGGGCAAGGCCCATCGGATTCATGTAGCGATGAATAACCATTAGGCATAGCACCAATCAACCATGCTCGAGACATCATGTATCGTTGCTGACCATACCCTTAGTATTCTAATAGATACAGGTGCTACAAAGAGTTTCATTTCTAGTGCAACGCTAAAAATAATTAAGGTAAAGGTAGTTGAATGGGATGAGTTTAGCTATGTAGATATGGTTTCGGGAGCCAAACAGAAGTTTGGAGAGAAGGTTACAAGTTGTAGCCTTAACCTGGGAGATTTTGTCACCAGGGCCAACCTGTACGTCATGATCTTAGGATCTTATGATGTCATGATCGATATGGACTAGTTGGAATCACATGAGGTGATACTCAACTATAAGATGAAACGATTAATCTTGGTCGATGATGAGGGATAGAGACGCGTGATTGTAGGTCGGAATCAGGGAGTTTACCTAAGGTTCATCTCTTCCTTGCAACTATGTAAGAGCATGCACAAGGGATGTAAGATTTATGTGATCCTTGTGTTAAAGGAGAAGGGAGTAGCAGAAGGTCTAGAACACCTTCCGATGGTGAGAGAGTTTGCAGGCATGTTCCCAAAGGAGTTACCTGGGATTTCATCGGAGAGGGAATTGGAATTTACCATAGACCTAAAACTAGGGACTGAATCGATAACAAGAATGCCCTATTGAATGTCGACCCCAGAGTTACAGGAGTTGATAATGCAACTGAAGGAGTTTCTAGACCTGGTAATTATACATTCAAGTGTGTCACCATGGGGTTCACCTGTTATTTTCATACAAAATAAGGATGGGTCGTGGAGACTCTGCATTGACTAACGTAAATTGAACAAGGAAACGATCAAGAATCAATATCCGTTTCCAAGGATTGATGATCTGTATGATCAGATGAAGGGTGCGACGGTGTTTTCAAAGGTCGACTTGATATCAGGGTATCACCAGTTATGGATCAAGGAGGATGATGTCCCTAATACTTCCTTTAATACGAGGTTTGGACATTACGAGTTTATTATTTTACCATTTGGACTCGCAAACTCCCTAGGGGTATTCATGAGTTTGATGAACGCGGTGTTCCATGAGTACTTGGAAAAGTTCATCTAAGTATTCATTGATGATATTTTAATTTACTCTCGGATGATGGAGGAGCATGAAGAGCACTTCTTCTTGGTACTACAGTGTCTGTGAGAGAACGAATTGTATGGGAAATTGTCTAAATTCTCATTTTATCAATCGAAGATTCACTACTTATGGAATGTTATCTCTAGCAAATTTATCGTCATGGATCTGACAAAGGTAGAGGCCATTATGAAATAGATTGCGTCGGTGAATGTCCTAGAAGTGTGTAGCTTCATGGGTTTAGAGATATAATATCAATTGTTCATTGAGGGGTTTTCAAAGATAGCAAATTCAATCACAGAATTGGAAAAGAAGAACAAGAAGTTTGTTTGGACCGAGAAATGCACAGAGGCATTTTAGAATCTCAAGAAGATGTTGACAATGAAACCGATACTGAAGGTCCCTGACATGAATGTGGACTTCCTAGTATGCACTGATGCATCCAAGAAAGGCTTAGGTGGAGTCTTGATGCAAGACGGCTGAGTGATCGCTTACATCTTCAGGAAGTTGAGAAGGAATGAGGAGAACTATGCGACACACGATTTGGAGTTGTTAGCCATTGTTTATGCCTTGAGAGTTTGGATACACTACCTTATTGGACATAAATTCAAACTAAAAATGAACCATTGTGGACTACAACACATCTTTACGCAAAGTGACTTGAACCCATGAAAACGACGTTGGTCAGAAATGCTTAGTGAGTACGATTTCGAGATTACTTACATAAAAGGAAAAGTGAACCGAGTGGTGGATGCGTTTAGTCGAATACCATGCATATTTTTGGTGTTTTCTCTTCAAACGAATCTACGTGAAAATATTATAACCTTACAGCGCGACGATGATTAGTACAAAGAGGCCAAGGATTTTATTGAACAAAACACCATGATGGTACTAAGATTTGAAGGATTTACATTGGAAGACGATGGATTATTGAAATTTAAAAATAGAATTTACATACCACCGAACGACGAGTTGAGGAGTTTGATCTTAAACGAGGCTCACATAGCAGCATACATGGCTCATCTTGGAGTCACGAAGATGAGGGAAAACCTTAAACCCTTGTTCTTCTGGAAAGGAATGAAGGAAGACATAGTCAACTACGTGGCAATATGTTTAGAATGTCAGCAAGTGAAATATGAACATAGACATCCAACAAGATTACTACAACCACACGCTATTCCAAAATCGAAATGGAAGGTTATTTCGATGGATTTCATTGGTGGATTGCCACTAACAACAAGGAGACAGTACTTGATTTTTTTTGTAGTTGACACTCTAACGAAGAGAGTTCATTTTGTTCCTATGCGTATGATGTATCAGGCACCTGACATAGCTAGAATTTTCATCAGTGAGATTGTGAGGCTGCATGGCGTGCTTAAGAGGATTATATCCGATCGAGGATCGATGTTTACTGGACGATTTTGGACTAGTTTCCAAGAGGCATTGGGAACCCAACTTAACTTTAGTACTGTGTATCACCTAGAGACAGATGAGAATACTGAACAAACAAACCAAATCTTGGAGGACATTTTGTGCATGTACGTAATTGACCAACAAAAGCGTTGGGAATAATTATTTCCATTGGTAGAATTTGCATATAACAACAGTTATCAAATCACCATTAAGATGGCGCATTTTGAGTTTCTTTACGAGCGATTATGTCTGAAACCTTTGAGTTGGGATATAATTGAGGATAGGATCCTTGTGGGACTAGAAACGATCCAAGAAATGGAATATCAAATGCAAACAATAAGACAAAGGATCAAATAAGCGCTAGATCATCAAAAGAGCTATGCCGATGCGCATTTTGTTGACCATAGTTACAAATTTGGCGATTGAGTCTTCTTGCGGGTGAAACCGCATAAGAGATCGATCAGGTTTGGAAAGGGTGATAAAATCTCTCCTAGGTTCATTGGACCTTTCGATATTATCGAAAAGAAGGGGCATGTGGCCTATCGACTAGCCTTGCCTAATTCTTTTAGGCATATGCACAATGTTTTTGATGTATCTGTTTTGAGACATTATATTAGTGATCCTACACATGTTATTAACATGAGTTCCTTGTAGGTATCCGACGAGGCTGTGCTCATGGTGGAGCCAATACACATCCTGGACCATCGCATTCGACATCTATGACGTCGAATAGTAGATCAAGTCAAGGTCCAGTGGGAAACTATAGTTCGCACTTGGCGACCTGGTAGGACACATATGATATGCGCCAGTAGTTTCCATTTTTGTTTGATAAATAGACTTATGATAGTGTGATACACATTATTTCGGCACTTATATACTGTGAAACTTCGGGACAAATTTTAGACCAAGAGGGGGTGTATGTAACATCCCTCTCTTGCATGAACTGAGTGGACTTATTCTTTGAGGACACTTTCTTGCAAGTGATCCGGATTATTATATTGTTGGCCATTTGATTATGATTATGAGGCATTATGGATATGGTGATATGTTATTTTATTATATTGACATAGACACGTGCTATTGATTGATTTCTCCTGAGTGTGTAGGACGTTGGACCTCGAGGATGCAAAGGCATAGATGAAACCCCTTCAAATCCAGATCGACTCAGGGAGGGATTGTTGGGTTGAATATTGTTGATGTGAAATATGTACATATGATTAGATGTTATGATTATTGATTATTTTGTTGACATGATTCGTTGATGATGCAGGTTGATGATAGCTTGCCGACAAGACTCACATGTGGAGTAGAGGGGTCATGCATGACAACCAGATAATTTGAGGGAGAGGTGTGGGAGTAGCCCTGCCATAGCCTACTAGCACTCCCATCGTGGATCGAATTGTAGGTTAACGATTACATAGTTCAAGAAGACCCATGATACCATGATGGAAGACTGCGAAATTCGCTCATGATGATTCTAAGGGGCATGTAATAAGGAAGGGGAATTATTCCTTAAATGCCCTTAGTCTCCCATAAGATCACCCGGAGGAGTATTGACTCCAGGGGTTTTTGATGTCTACCAAGTCAGTCAAGAGGCAAGTGGCACCCTTGGAGCATGTAGTGCGTCTTGTAGGGCACATCGCACAAGGAAAACGGAAAGAGGCAAGTGGCACACTTGGATGACGTAGTGCGTCCTGAAGGGCACGTCACGCAAGGAAAACATAAAGAGGTGACTGGAACCCTTGGAGCACCCAGTGCGTCCTTAAGGGCATGTCACATTTTTAACTGGTAAGTGAATAAAACTAGACGACCTTAAAACAAATGATGTGATAAGTAAGATTTAAAAACAATTTTCTCTAAAATATTTAAAAACATTTTTTCGTAATAAAAATGTCGCCAAGCCTAGAGAAATTAAAAACCTAGGTCTAAGTAGAACTTGTGGTAAATAATAATAATAATAATAATAAATAAACTTGTAACAAGAAGGGGGGTAAGAAATTCAAATTAAATTTTAAAATCAAATTATAATGGGGGATTAAAATTTAAAAAAAGGGAAATGAATGTTTTATCTACATATGCTAATTTAATTTTTAATTAAAAAGAAAAAGGGGTACATGGTTGTTTTTCTACACTTGCTAAATTGATTTTTTAGTTAAAAAGGGAAAAGAGGGAAACTTAAAAGAAATAGGAAACTAAAGGGAAAAGGGGAAATATAAAGAAAAGTGGAAGCATAAAGAAAAAGATGAATGTCTAACTTAGTAAGGAATCTTGCCTTGGGAACTTGCTATTTTTGAACTCAACTAGGAATTTAGTAAGGCGTAAGTCATTTAAGAAGTCTAAGGGAATTTTGGCACACCTAGGAGCGTTTTTAGGAATGTTTTTAGGTGGGTGAGGGAAATAGGAATAATTAAATAATTAATAAAATTAATTTCTAGTGCAACTAGGGGATCTGGTGACATGTGTACAAGGGATTTTTTTCCTAAATAATTAAATGAAAAAGGAATTTAATGATAATTTGGGAAACTAATTACTTGAAAACTCTATAAAAGGGATGGAGGAGGAGGAGTATGGATCTTATCTTTATGCGTAACATTACACTGCTGAATTTTTGTCATGACTGAACTTATCTTGTGGGAGTTGGGATACCCAGATCGGGTAACGAGTGGTAGCTCGAACTTGCAAGGCGATTTGGGTGCTAGAGGTTCTCTATTATTGGGCGTGTGGCCCCTTTGCATCTCGGGGGGCTCAGGGGGAAGAAGATCACCGCAAGTGTTGGCTGGGAGGTACTGGTGAGGTCACATCGATCGACAAATAAGAGTTGGACGAAGCGCGCGTGAGACAACAACTCGGAGCTGTCGCATTTGGCTACGATACACATGCATTTGTTTTTGAATGGTAGATTAATATTTTTCCTGCGCTTTCATTACTGTACTTATTTTGTGTAAAGATTATGTTTTACTCAAAATTTTATAACCAATGAGCTTAAATTCATCCCAACCTTATGCTTGCTGCATTTTGAATTGATTCCCTTGGCAAGCCCAACCCTGATTGCTATGACTTTTCTATGTTTGTTTTATTGATTATTACGAAGATTTTTTTTTTCCCTTATCCCTCTAGTCATTAGTCCATGCCTGAGAAGTTGGTTAGGAGCCGAATCGACAGTCGTCACTTCAGTGTTTAAAAAACTATAGATTCAAATGCCCTTCTTTTCTGAGCATGGATGATAAGTGGAGGATAATTTTTTCCCAACTATTTATCCCTTACATACCTATGCATTTTTCTCTTATTGTTAATCTCTAATCATTGTGCATTCCTTGTGAATGAGTATCTCTGCATCTTGATTTATTAAAGCTACGATTTCCTCTACGTTTTGGATTGACAAAACCCTACGTTTGTAAATGACAACCTTTGTGTTTTAAAGGCCCAATATCTGCATTTTTGTGTCGATTAACCTCCGATCATCTAGGCTCCTTTCCATTTACACAACAAATTTCTACAAAACTTTTACTTCACGATTTACCCCATGCTCGATTGGAAAAACCTCTGTGTTTTTGTTCATTTATTTCTCCTAGCGAATGGTGATTTACCTCTGCGATTTCATTTATACATGTGACAACATTTGTTGTGTCTGTGTTTGATAAGTTGCAATTGGTTATATATCATGGATAGAAATATTCTGGATGGCAAATTTATATAATGTGTGACATAAATTTATATCATGTTTCATACAACAATATCATTGTTATACACCATTAGTTTGATCAATAGATTGTCATCAGAATTGTTAATGGACAACGATGCATTTTTTGTTGTATGACAACCTACTTAGTTTCTATAGATGACAACCTATTATTCTCTATGTATGAAATTTACTTTACCATAAGATGGACTGCGTTTTTACCCTAAGAATTATTGCATTTTTACCATGAGATAGACTGCATTTTTACCATAAGATTGACTATGTTTTTTCCTTGAGAATGATGGTGTTTTTACCATGTGAATGATTGTGTTTTACCCTATGAATGACTGTGTGTTTACCATGATAATGTTCGCGTTCTTAATATTTAATGATGGCCACATCGGCTATTATTGCTCGGTGATTGCATCTGTATTATGCCAGCTTTATTATTTATGTACTATGTGTTCTACTTATGTTTATGGACTGCATGTTAATACCCGGACAACATTTTAAATGATGGTTCAATGATTTTATATATCCCGTGGCAGCAAATCCTCTTGATTGATAGATAGAGTTTATTCACAGCGATATCCATGAATTTGATAGAGTTTGTATTCAACAACGATATCCCTGAATTTTATGAATGACAATGAATTGATTGTTGCATTTTTGACTGTGTATTTGGTTGGGTGAATTTATTGATTTGTATGAATATGTAATGGCAAAGAATATGACTATAATGGCAGTGATATAACTATAATGGCAACGATTATGACTATGTAATGATAGTGTTTTTGACTGTGTATTGGCAACGATTGTGACTGTTTAATGGTGGCATTTGTGACTGTATAGTAGTTGAGCCTTTGATTTCTGTGTAAATTTTGTGTTGTAGTGATGGATAGTATCAAAAGATTGTGAGTTGAATATTTATGGTCAACTATTTATATGTAATGTGGGTGACTGCAATTTGAAGGTTTTTGACAACGATTTATACATTAATGACATCAATGTCATATATTAGTTCTACTTTATAATATAATTGATAGACAACAGCATAATCTAAACTACATTATCGTTGTGTTTGGGTTAAACAACAATTACCTCTGTGTTGGGAAGACAATGATATCAATGCCTTAAATTAAGGACAACAACAGATCTAAAGACAATGTTAGATTAAAGGGTCAACGAATTATTATTATATTCATTAATTAATGGACAATGAATTAATATAATTTTCCTTGAATTATTGGACAATGACCTAATAGGAACTAAACATTTCATGTATTTATTAGATTTCTATTAAACAACATGGGTAATTGTAGACAACAAATGTTTGGTAATGTTTTAGTCAGCGATTTTGGAATTATTTAGGCAGGGATTTTTGTAATATATCACAACGATATAGTTGATTGAAAAATCACAGGATTCACAAATTGTTCACAACTTTTACCCCTATCAAAATGATATATTTTTTATAACCCTAAATTGCACCATGCATGCATACCTGACATCAGGCCATCTTACTTGTTGTTTTTTGCCAAGCCATCATTTGAACAACTCTTCTAAAAACCATATTTTTGAAGATGTACGTGCCCTGCACCACTACTGACCATGTACACATGCTTTTTGCACCATTACATCCCATGTATACTCACAAAAAGTGCAAAAAATAAAAAATTGCAAAGGGATACGGGTTTTCGGATAGTTACCTAACCATTTGATTGCCCATAACCAATCACCCAACTGAATAACTATCTTTTTGGCCTATAAAAGAAGGTGTTGGGGTCCCATTCAAAAAGAGCATAAGAGAAAATAAACTATGCCCATTTCAATATCCCCCCTTTGCCCCAATATTTTGCAACCACATTGTGAGTTTGAGCCAAAATTCCTTTTTCAACCCCTTTTTCCTCCATTGCAAACCCTTGCCATTTCCCTAGAGAGAAATGAAGAGGAGAAGGATACGTGGAATTATTTGGTGCATGGTGAAGAGGATCCCAAGACCGAGTTCGAGGAGAAGTTTCTGGTCTCATATTGTAAGCGACTTTGTGAGATTAAAATAAAGAAATACATTTTCCATCCAGCCAAATGATGTCTTCAATATTCATGATTTATTTGTATTCTTGTTATGATATATAACCCACTAATCCATATATAGAATGCATGCTTGTAGTTTCTTGTTTGTCTTTTGGTGAATGCAGGTTGGCCTTGGGAGCAGATCTGTAGTCGAGAAACAATTGAGCACAAAGGGATCGACATCAGACGCAGAGTTTAAGGTAAGCTTATCGAATCCCTATACTTTGTTTTTTATGTATGCTTGTGGGGTAATGTCGGGATAGTTGTCAAAAGTAGGAGACTTTAGACGGTTATCTCTGTCTACACTTTATAACCCTAGTGTAGTCCGTAGGGGGTTTTCCCGCTATAGCAGAATTGGCGACCATACTGGGGAAACCTCTAGGGTTTTGTAGGGGATATTCTTTTTGGGTGTTTTAATTGTTTTAATTTCTTTTTTTAAGTTTTTGTAAGTGTCTGAGTCTTTAAGGGATTCTGGTCTTCCATACCAGTAATCCCTGCCTTGACAACTTGACTGTTGTTTTATTTTTTTTAGAAAGTTATAGAGGTGTACGCGGCCTGTAGTGGGTCTACATGTGTACATATGCACCCTACCTTTAGACAACCCACGTACATACACAGGATTTTGAAGTGTCAGTAGCGTGTCTATGTTGAGAAAATATTTTTTAAATAAGAGGCAGTCATCCTCTTCCCTATCAGAAGTCATAATTCTCAGGGGTTTTCTTGATCTAGTCTTGGTCTCTGTTATAGTAGTTTGTAGCCTAGGTCTGACCTAAGTATAGCTTTTGTTCATCAAAGATTTATTGTGTTTTCTTTGTTAGGGTTTTTAGACGAGCTTGTGAGTCTATTCCGATCTACCTGTTTGGTATTGTCAGTGACTCCCTACGATCTGCAGTGGGCCAGAATTCATTTCTTGGTCTCATCTTGTCTTCATTTTTCCCTTTTTTTCTTTAGAAGAAAAGAAAAAAATTCATTTTCAAGTTTCTTGTTTTGAAGCATAAAATAATAATAATTTTATTTTTTTTCATTTCTTTGTTTGGTAAAAGTAGTTTAGGTTAGTTTCTTTATTTATCAAGGAAAAAGAAAGTTTTTTTAAGTTTTTTATTTGAATACTTAGGACATTAAGTAGCTCGTAGTCGAGTGAAATCTTGTTTTAGGTTTTTCTTTTCAAATATCTAAGAAAAGTAGGTATGAAAAAGTTTGGTGAAAGAGTTTAATTTGGAAAATATTTAGTTGTGAAGAAGAAGTAGTTTGTTTTCAGTTTCATTTTATGCTCTTCTCTTTTGTCTCTTAAAGAACATCACTAGTTCCACTTATGTTCCCTTTGAATTAAGATAGCCACTAAAATTGACACTTAATTAAAAGTTATGAGACTTTGTGTTTGTAGGGTCCATCAATTTAGTCTAGGCTAGAGCCTTGATTTAGGATTGGAGAGGAAACTCTTCAAGGCTATAAAAACAAACATAGGAGTTTGTGCTAGGGAGTGCTTAAAATTCTAGTAACTGTGAAAGTTATCCGGGACCCCCCTCTAACACAGGGTCTAAACACGAGGTCACATGTGGAAAGGTAGCAGAGATAACCCCTCCAAAGCTGGACCAAGCATAGTGGGGAATGCATATAGAGGGCTTATCTTAGGATTCCGTTGATTGCATTTGCCACGAATCTTCGTGGGTCTCGAATCCATTTGAGGTCTTCAGTCGTCTTCCAAAACACTTGCTTTTGATACCCTTGATAGGTTTCAGGCTTGATACCCTTCTCATTGCGGTCCACCCAACTATCGACTATACCCACTTGGTGACTGTTCGTGCACTGGAAACCTAGTTGCCTTTATATTATTGACTTACACAGGTGACTGCAGGGGTATATCGCGGTACCTAGGGAAGACATCGGGCCACACTTTGCAGAGTATACTTGAAGGGTTCTTCCATATTCAAGTTGCACTTGCACCGATAAGTTTCTCTAGTGTTGGATGGTGTAACTATTCTTTCTACTAGCCAGTGATCTTCTTGTCTTATCTCATAGGATATTTTTCTAGTGTGTGCTGGTCTTTAACATTAATAGAAAGCCCTAGTGTGTCATTGATCTTCTCACATTGTGGAGGATCAGGAGCTCTGTTGATCGTGAAGGATTCTTGGCCTGTCTTCGATTAATATAGATCCACCCTCGCCACTGCTAAGGAAAAGACTAGACTAGCAAGGGTCTTTTGAGGTAACTAGGCCACAAGAAACTGTGCTTGACCCATCTCCGAGAAGAGAACATTTGATTCGAGAGGAACCAACCATTTCTGACCTTGGAGCAGAAGATCTTGGTCCTTATAACCCTTCGATCATTGATCTATCGACGCCCATCATCGTACAGGTTGACCCTTACGAGCGTTAGGTTGTGTCACAAGCAGCGATGGAGACAAATGCTACTACTTCTTCAGAGAATCCTTATAGTCCCTCTATGACTATCACTACAGGGGGTTTTCTGCCTCCTAACCAATCATCGTCGGTCCAAACCACTATGGTCTTGACTACCTTGTGCAATGGCCCAATTCCTTCTATGGCGATGACCACTGCTCCTTTCACCTAGAGTGCGACAGGCCCTCTGTTCTCATACGAGATGCCTAGCTTCGATATGAACTCTGTTCTTTCCTACTCCACTCTACAAACTTTAGATTTGGGGGCAGGGAGCTCGAATGCTCCTCTGAAAGGATCCATGGGGGGCACTTTATCTCCCTATAATGCTTTCCCTTACAGAGGGGGTCATATACCTCCTTCGTCCTCTTTGCTCAGCGGTGCTCACCAGCACTCTGTCGGGCTGAACGCAAACTATAGTTCGTTTGGAGCAGGTAGTCAAGGAATTCCTTCTTATAACATTCCAGTAGGTTCATTGTTCTTCTCTTTGTTCGACCTGTTTGGTAACAATGCATTCTCGTCAGCTGTCATTTCAATCGAGAGTAACCCCAATTATGGACAAAAAAATCCTATGCAGGGTACTATTCCTGCACAGGGGGAAAACTCAAGAATTCCTTCCTCACAAGGACCTTGGAATCCATGGCAAGGATCGGTTCCCTCGTCAAGGATGTCGACCGGGAGAAACCCCTTCCATAGACAATGGAACCCTGGGCAAGGCTCAAAACCTATGCCTGTCACATTGGCAGGGGGGAACCTTTCCCAAAATCTATGGAATGCAACACAAGCCTAACATTCTATGTCTTATTACGGGATTCAGTCGATGACATTTCAACAAGTGCATAAATCATATGCTGGTCACGACCATGGTTATTACCAGAAACCTGGCTAACAACCTAACTTTTCTTGGGAACCTAGTGCCAGCCAAACTCCAGGCTCCTTTTTCCCTGGTTATAATCAACAACCCAAATTACCATTTCTAGCAACTTTTCACTTGCCAGACTTGACAAATTTATTAAATGACCCCATTTTTCACGATCCACGTTGGACTCTTATACCAACCAAGCTTCCTTCAGACATTCCAAAGTTTGAATCTAAGCCTAAACAAGATCCAGGAGATCATGTGACTACCTTCCATTTATGGTGCTCGTCCAACTCATTGAGAGATGAATCCATCCAGTTGGGCTTGTTTCAACACACTCTCATCAAGAGTGTTGTGAAATAGTACATTGAGATCGACCACTCAAGATACTCTACCTTTGGTGAATTGGAAATGGTTTTATTAAACCATTTTCAATTACCTATGAGATACGACACCGACATCGAGTTATTGGCCAACTTTGACCAAACAAAGGAAGACCATATCTCAGATCACATCCGAGAATGGAGACACTGGAAGAGTTTGATAAAAGTACTAGTCCCACCAACATTCCTACTTGAGTGGTTCCTTAATTTTTTGGTACCTCAGTTATCCAAAGACGTAGCAACGTCGGGGGTCTTTTAAGAAGAAGAAGCGATAATGAGAGCTCAACAACTAGAGCTGATTTACTCTCATCCTGGTTTACTTTATGAAGTTTTTCCAGATGCACCATGGTCAATACTTGACAAGACCAGACAGAGGTATGGACCACATGCTAATGGTATTGTTGGTTCAGTGCAAATGAAGCCCACTGATGAGTTGTCAAATCAATTACACCAATTTTCAATAAAACAAACAATAGCTAGCCAGACCACTGGTTCAATTGCTCCCCCTACTCAAATGTTGGATGTACACAGTGTACAATCGACAAACCCAAAGGCCACCCAGTAACCTGATGGAAAGAAGAAACAACGAAAGAAATGTAAGGGGGATAAGAAACCTACCAATAATGCTGGCGGGGGCAACATAGAAAAGAAGAAATTGAAGTATCCGTGTAACCTTTGCACAAAACACCATCCGACTCACCTATGCCCTCAACTTGCGGAGGCCCAGAAGTTATTAGCACAACAACAACCTGTCGTGTTAACAAACCCATTTACACATGGGAAAATTTTAACTCAAGCCTCTTCAAGCATGGAAGGGGGAAGTCAGGGACCCCCTCCATCTTCGAGTAATCCTTCATCTACAAATGTGTGTATGTTGAAAGGTAACATTGATATAGAAACTAGGACATGTGAATACATAATTCCAAACACCTCTGAGAAGGGTAAAGAATCCAAAAACCTACCTCTTCCTCTCCAAATTGAGAAGACATTGGGAGAAACAATGAAACAAATCCCAAAAGGTGCGTTCAAGAAAGCTTCCCACAATCCAAACACAAGGGACGCCCAAAACTACTCTGTGGTGGAGGATTTGTCTCAAACCCCATGTGCAATTTCTACTTTGGAAGTCCTCCAGAGATGCCCTTCCCAGAGAAAGGCTTTGTTAGCTTCCTTAGGATCTGTTGAGACTTGTAATATGGGAATGATCATGCTTGATACAACCGACTTAAAACCTCGTCTCCCTTACCATGTGGCATTTCATATAGTAGTGGCTTACACCATGAAAACTTTTACTCGGAACATTTTCTGCACGGTGGTTGATGAGGGCACCTTGACATGTGTGATGTCGTTGGTATGTTGGAAGGACACTGGCCAACTCATTTTGTCTCCGTCACCTACTCTTCTTACCGCTTTCAATGGTCATTCATTTCAACCACATGGAATCATCCCCTCTTTCCCCGTGCAATTAGGGGGGAAGATCGTCTGCAACGAGGTTGAACTAGTCAATGCATTTCTCGACTACAATATCTTGTTAGGAAGGAGTTTGACCTATGCTATGCATGCAGTGGTTGCTATATTTTTCCAGGTCTTATTGTTTCCACATGAGGGACAGATCATGTCCATTGATCAGTTGTCCTTCTCCCGTCCTGACCCTTCATGGGGGCATCCATGGTCTCGATGATTGATAACCCTCAACCCAACATCGTCAACATAGGTCATGGTTTCTTCCCACCTTTGATGAGTACTTTCAATTACCTGCCTTCTCCTGGAGACGTTAAGTTCATATCGGCTATCCCCGACCACCCTAAGTCTCGTCATTTCGTATGACTTACTTTAGTGATTCGTGGAATCTTCCTTCCCCATCA
>SNQJ01S0172426.1:4156-20435 GCA_010110895.2 Picea sitchensis
TTTGCAGTAAGAAAAATATGCATCAACTAACAATCAAATGAATGATTAATAGTTCCTGTACATTTGCCTAATTTCACTGCCCATTAATATCCAACACAGTGCCATTACAACAAAAGTATTTCACACAATTTGTAAGAGGTAATGTTCCTTTTATTTGTACGTTCTTCATTTTATAGCAGTCAACAACAACACTCATTCCCAATCTATAATTATTAACATCCATCACTGCCATACAATTCCCAAATCCACATCTATATTTCAAAGTAGTGTTTCCAAAAATAACAATGAAGTCACCATTTATGTAATAGAGCCAATCAAGATCTGTAATGATATTTGTTCCCATACATATATGCAGTAAAATAATCAAGACCAAAATAACCAAAACCTCGCATGCCATGTCTAAAATGACAGTCTACCATATAATCAACAACCAACACTTTGACATAGGCTTATGCAGGGGAAAATCTCCAAGACAATGTACCCATGCCACTGTAAAACAAAACATCTCGATGCGACTTAAAATCGAAGCCAAATATCCAATACGAATGTAACCAACAATGATCAATTTGTTATAAATAATGCACTTGAAACTCAGTGGATAAAACCAAATCAACCATACTACATATGGTGCACAACTGAGTTAATCCCAGTGTAATATTTCCAGTCATCACATAGTGAAATATGACCACGACATATCTCAAAACATCATTCTGGGCTATTATTAATTTGCCTGTGAGTGACCAGGCCACACATACCCAAGCTTCTTTTATCAACAACAAAAGATGTAATAGATATATCCAGTCCAATACTCTACTTTGCAAAACATCATCTACAAGACGTGACATGTGTGAACGACACCAAATCCTTGTAACGAATGTCAGCCATCAACCAAAACACCATAAGCACGAATACTAGTGATTGTACACTAACCAACAATTTTCCACTGTGCTTATGGAAAAAAAACAATCAATCGAACAAGTCGTGGTACTGTGTATACCCACGCACCCAATTGAAATGGGAAGAGGCCTTTCCAAAAAATAAATGAATTCATTGGCATTAGGCCGGTAACTGTGGATTTTTAGGAGTGCAAATTGCAATGTAAATCACATGCTATTATTACAGAGGCAGTGACAAAATCTATACCAACATGACTGTTATACGACGAACGGGTGAGCCCGCATTCAAAGTAATAGACCACAATAATAGAAACAAGGTTAATAGGATTGACAAGCACCCTATGTGGCTCCAGTCTGGAGGATTAAGGGTTTTCACAGTATTCATCGTAGGAGGAAGGGCACCAACCATAGTGAAACGTTGAGGCTAAAGGCATACGCACAAGGAGGATTAAAACACTTGCGAATGAGAGACAGTTCTTGACAGGGCCAAACAAGAAAACATAGCTCTAGTTAAACCCAAGAATCATGAATACAACCATCCATCCATTATTTATTAAAATCTTTTTAACAAACGTAGTGGTCACAAAAGCTATCGCCTAGGAAGACCACCAAATCTGATAAATTTAAACAATGTATAAGCAGAACCATTCATTTCCCATTCTAAACCAAAATTGCACACAGTTGCAACCCTCGGGACACACATAAACCCACACAACTGAGCCAAAATATTTCATAACCAGAGTGAAGTCAGGAATGGCCAAAGGAGACATACCTGTTAATTGAAGACCTTAAGAAGAGAGGTGGTCGAGCGGTTTCAACCTACCAAAAATCCAGAGCGTAATCACAATAACCAGATCAAACAATAGTCTGACTAGGGTGGTGGCCTAATTAACAACATTAATCAATCCGTGCATTGAGAATATCAACCATTTAAACCTTAGCATAATCCGAGTTCCACACAACAAATCAACCATTTGCGTGGTTACTTGCCAAATGTGCCCCCCAATGTTCATATTTCCATCATAACTCAATAAATCACTCGACCACTATACAATCTAAAAGAATATATATAGAACCATGTACTATGGCGTGGTCAAAATCAATCTGAAACATAGCATCACCATTGTATTATCACTTTGCTAAAATGCGCCACTAAAATTTCCACCATATGCATATATAAAAAAATGTAATTTAACAAAAAAAAAATTATAGCCATTTCCTTGTTAGCTAAGGATTAACAAATATTTTATGCATGTAGTATTTCAAACTAGGTTCCTTTGCATTCATTGTAATACTTTGCCTTCTTCAAAAGTACCCTTCATGTGACTTTACTAATAGGTTTGTTGTGTAGGTGCGAGAAGAACAAATACCATATATGAATAGCAGGTTGTAGTGTCATGAAGGAACAACATCTCACAACTTAACTCATATCAATGACAACCATATTAATATCAACCATGTAAACTTTTGTAGCACATCATCATAACCTCAAAAATGAATAGACCTGCTACTAAATAATTCAAGGGGGTCCCACCTACTAGTATTATTTTAGTTTTATAATAATAGCTTTAGCAACACTTTGCGGGTGGAACTATGTTGATGTTTTCAATCATCAAAAAGTTGTTTCACTTCTTGTTGGGTCTCTGTGAAATTAGATTGCAAGGTATTGAAGCGAGCTTCCAAGTCTTGGCTACAGGTATGGGCCATGATGATGAGGGAACCAAAAAGGGGTGGGTGGTGTCAAAATTTTTTCTAAAAAATGATAGGTATGAATGTGATAAGGGAGAAGAGATANCCTGCGGAGTTATACTCTAGTTTGAAGAATACTGTACTGATGAAATGCCCAAATGCTTAACCAGGAAGAATTATGTAGTGATTTGGAAAATTAGACACAGTTGCGTGGCAATAGATCTTGTCTGTTTTAATTTTTGTTTCCGTCCCCAAGGGTTAGGTATTCAAAGGTTCTACAAACAAGGGTTTGCCCTGTGCTATAGCTCTCTGATATACGTGCAGGGTGCAACAGTAGTACTTGGCCCAATATCTCAGGGCACTAACTAAGGAGGCTATATCATTCCTTTAGCCATACTACCTGACTACTTAGGTACTAGAGAGTATCTTCCTGAGTGTTATTCTCGGTGGCACTATAGCAGTTAGGCGGCTAATCGGTTTATTTAAAGAGGGCTTTAGGAAATATAGGTTGATTCATACACAGGTTCTGTCTCATGTGATACCACTCGAAGGGGTACCAATAGGGGTTACAAAGGTGGCCAATAGATGTGCGCTTATGTACCACTTGTATTTCCTGCATGTATGAATCCCTCAACCACGAGTTTATGCATGTAATGACAGATCTATGTGGCTTAAAGACGTCAAAATATGTCTCTACTCTGGAGAAAAAATTAACCCACAATTTCTGTTGAGGAAAGTGTTCTGATACCACTTGTAATATTCTAGATATAAAAAGTATGCAGAACAGAAATAAAATGCTAGAAAGGGCAAATAAACAACAATATAACCAGAATAACACCACAATAACATTGGAATGATATAAAAATAACACCAGAAATAACACTTTGATTCTGAGAGCAATGTTCACAGGCCTCTTCGAGGGGGAAACCTCCAGTCGAGCCGAGCTCTATTACAATAATATCCAAACTAGGGTTCTCATACCCTCGACTCCTATTTATACTAAATATGTCTATCAAAAGAACCATCTAGAGGAATATCCTTCTAGAAGAAGAAGCTTCTATTAGGTCTTCTTACATTCGACTTATTCTACCTTATTGCAAGGCCTTATTAATATTGACCTTTATTACATCCAAATATATTTTTCTACCTACATGAGGGGTTAGGTCCCTAACAACATTTGAGGATGAAAGGAAAATCTGGGAAAGTTGCTTTCAAAGAACCACCTGTACCGGCCACCTCACACATGTTTTGTGGAAAATTTCTACTTGTCAGATAATTATGTATGTTATACACAAAAACCATGTCATAGAATTGTAAAATTTATTTCCATCACTCCAGAATCGTCATACTAAATCAAGGTCTAATTTTGTGTACGAAAATCAATTAATGAAATCACCATTTGTGTTAATTATGAAGGGGTGCAATGTTTCATTACTAAAAGACACAATGGTTCAACCTTATACCTTTTGGAAAGTATATAATCAGAAAAAAAGGTGAAAGGGAAGTGTCTCTCGGGGCTTCATTTGAATAACAAAAGGAAGATCAAAGTCCAAGGAAGTAAAGAGAAGATATTTATGAAGTGAGGGTGGAAGGGTGGAGAAAGGAAGGACTAATGTCCTTTACTAATTAAAGTTTGAAGACAGGAAGTTGGTGCTTCCTAGGGTTGGTTCCCTAAACATGGGAGTTGGTTCTTCCTAGGGTTGGTGCCCTAAACAAAGGATTTGGTGCTTCCTAGGGTTGATTCCCTAAAACAAGGGAGTTGGTGCTTCCAATGGTTGAAGCCCTGAACAAGGAGATTAGTGTCTCCCAATCATTATTATAACTTGTATTATTGTATTTACTTTGTATTCATGTTTACTGTTGTTGATCATTTATTGTTAATAAGTTAAAATTATTAAAATTTTATATAATTAACCAATATTGATTCACCCCCCCGCCCCCCTCTCAATATTGACCATGTTTCCAACAATTGGCATCATAGTAGGTGCCTTTTTCACATTCTAACAACTCATAGGTAGATTCTAAAGCAATGAATCAACAAGAGGGAATTTCTTCCAACAAATCACCTATGTTGAGTGTTCATTCCCATAAATAGAGGGAATTTCTATTTATGAGAATGAACACTCAAAATAATAATGTAGATGAACAGGAAGACTCTAAATTTGAAGGAGAAGTATACCTAGAAGTAGAATTGATTATTTCTCTCAAGGAATTAAGAAAGTATAAAAATAAGAACAAGCTACTAAGGGCACAACTTCAAGAGTTTGAAGAATCACATCAATCAAGAGAAATAGATGCATCAAGAGCCATCAAAGAATCATAGTATATCATCAGTGATTTAAAGTTCAAACTCCTATAAGCTAAAAGAACTGAAGAATTCATTTTAAAATAAATCAATGATAGAGAACAAGTATGTCAGAAGCTAGAAGTTGAGATTGAGCTACTAAAAGGTGAACTTGAGAAAGAAAAGAAGTGATCAAAATTTGAAAATAGTTCAAAGATATTGGATGAAATTATCAATAGTTGGAGGTCACCAAACAACAATAATGGTTTGGGATACACCCAAGACTCAACTTCTACATCACAAGGATCTTTCAAAATACCAATCAATTATGCAAATGATCTTAATATCCCCTTAAGAATAGAAGATAATAAGGCAAGGATGGTGCCATTGGAGACCATCCCAAATAAATAGAAATCAACACTCCCTACTAAAGAAAAAGATGATAAGAAGAATACAGTCACTAGAAGAAATCCCTCTAACAGATATCAATATATATTCCTTGGATATTGTTATTCATGCAATAATTTTGGACACAAAGCAGTACATTGTAAAGCCTATATAAGGCACAATCCAAAAAATGTCCAAAAAATTCAGAAGTTCAATACATAGAAAATAAACTATAATCTATTCTCTCCATTACAAGATTACAATATGGAATTCCTTAAATTTAATAACTATGGACATGAAGCCAATGAATGTATATTGTTAAAGTATGTCAAAGAGATAAATATTCCCAACAATCAAAAAGTATGGAAGAAAAAACAAGTAGAGAAAACAATGTGTAAAGTAGCCTTGTATACCAAAAACAAAGGACGTCAATGGTATATAGACATTGGACATTCTAAACACATGACTGGATATCAAAGAAAGTTTATGAAGTTAACGAAGAAATAAAAAGGAAAAGTCACCTTTGGAGATAATGTGTCAGCCAAGATACTTGGAAAATGCATTTTTAGCTTAGGGAATAACAAGGCCAAAGCAAAAAATGTACTTTTAGTAGAAAATATTAAGCCTAATATCCTAAGTGTAAGTCAAACAAGTGATGAGGGTCACATAGTTACCTTTGATTCTCAGAAATGTGAGATTAGAAGAGAAGATACATGGACGCTAGTGGCAGTTGCACCAAAAACATCCATCAATGTGTACATCCTTGACATAGAAGAAGAAGAAAAATGTTTTTTAGGTCGAGAAGATGAAAGTTGGCTATGGCATAGAAAGTTGGGACATATAAGATTTGAAAACTTAATCAAATCCAATAATATGGAGGAAGTAAGGGTTCTGCCAAAGATTATAAAGCCTTCAAATCCTATTTGTAAACATTGTCAAATAGGGAAGCAGAAAAAAGGCAGGTTCAAGACAAAAGGGCATTCTTCATCAAGACCCTTGGAGCTTGTTCAAACTGACCTATGTGGTCCTACTATAACTAAAAGTATACATGGGGAACATTAATTTATGTTGGTCATTAATTACTACACAAGAATGACATGGGTATACTTTCTAAGAGATAAATCAAAATCCTTTGAAATATTTAAGGCATACAAAGAATTTGTAGAAAATGAAACAGATCTCAAAATTAAATATATGATATCATACAATGGAGGATAATTCACCTCTAAAGAGTTCATTAAGATTTGCGAAGATCATGGAATGAAAAGACAATTTTCATCTCCCATGACTCCTCAACATAATGGAATGGTTGAAAGGAAGAATAGAATGGTCCAAGAAGCTGCGAGAACCATGTTGAATGAAGCCAAACTTCCAGATAAGTTTTGGAGAGATGAAATATACACAAAAATTCACATACTCAATTGAGCACAATTGAGACCTAACCATGACAAATCACCTTATGAACTATGGTTTGGTAGGCCAAAATCAGTGAAACACTTTAGAGTCTTTGGAAGTAAGTGTTACATAAAAAATGATGAAGATAATCTAGGGAAATTTTACACAATATTAGATGAAGTCTTATTTATAGGATATTCACCTAACAAAAAGACTTATAGATGTTATAATCTAAGACTACATAAAATGGTGGAAAGTGCCAATGTAAAGATAGATGATCTAAAATTAAGACAATTTATACCACATAATGTATCGACATATGATGATAAAAGTGATGGAGAATATCATAATGAAGAAGTTAATGAAGACCCTCAAGAAAATGAACCCCACACTAATGATGAAGATGATGAAGAAACACCCTTTCCAAAATCCCCATCAAAAAGGGTTCAAAAGAATTATCCTGAAAGTCAACTTATTGGGGATAAAAATGCAGGAGTGGAAACAAGAAGGAAACTCACATTTGACTCATAACAAACAATGTTATCCCTAATGTAACCTAAGCCATTTAAAGAATCTAGCAAAATTAAATATTGAATAAAAGCAATGGATGAAGTACTAGACCAAATAGAGAAGAACCATACTTGGGAACTAGTTCAAAGACCCAAGGACAAGAATGTGGTAGGAACTAAGTGGATATTCAAGAACAAATTCAAAGAAAATGGAAGATCATAAAGAACAAAGACAGATTAGTATGCAAGGGATATGCCTAAGTGGATGGTATTGATTTTGAAGAGACTTTTTTTCTAGTAGCAAGACTTGAGGTCATCAAAATGTTTTTGACATTTGCATGCTTCAGAAATTTCAAAATCTATCTGATGGATGTCAAGTCAACATTCCTTTATGGAACACTAGAAGAACAAGTCTATGTTGAGAAATCAGAAGGATTCATGTTAACAGAAAATCAGGAATATGTGTGAAAGCTAAAAAAGGCCATGTATGGTCTTAAACAAGCCCCCAAAGCATGGTTCTCAAGGCTTGATCAGTACCTGCAAAACCAAGGATATAAGAGAGGGACTATTGATAACAACTTATACATAAAAATTGAGTATCAAAACATGATTTTTGTCTTGGTATATGTAGATGACATCATATTTTGAAGTAATCTTACTATACTAAGAAAAACGTTGGCAACCAAAATGAAAGAAGAATTTGAAATGTCTATGTTGGGAGAACTATTCTTCTTCCTAGGTTTATAAGTAACTCAAACATAAAAAGGAATATTCATTTACCAAGACAAATATATCAAGGAAATGCCAAAGAAATTACAAATGGAAGACAATAAACCTATGAGTACTCCCATGGTCACTAGATGTAAACTAAGCCTAGAATATGAATCACCAAAAGTGGACCAAACTATGTACAGATCAATGGTTGGAAGTATGCTCTATTCAACAACAACAATACCTCACATCATGCAAGCTATAGGAATCATTGGGAGATTTCAATATGCACCTAAATAAAATCACTTAAAAGCAGTAAAGAGGATATTCAAACATCTTAAAGGCACCTTAGAACTTGGATTATGGTATCCAAAAGATAAAGACTTCACTCTAACTGCATACACTGATGCATATTGGCCTGGTAGTATAGATGGTAGGAAAAACACCAGTGGAGTATCATTTTTTCTAGGAGAATGTCTAGTAGCATGGATAAGTAAGAAACACACATCCACATCACTATCTACAATAGATACATAATACATTGTTGATGCATCTTCTTGCACACAAGTTCTTTGGATGAAACAAATATTAGAATATTTACAAGTAAGATAAGATCATCCCAATACTATTAACTGTGATAACACTAGTTCCATAAACACCTTTAAAAATCTTGTAATGCATTCTAAAACCAAACACATCCCAAAAAAATATCATTTATTAAGAGATCAAGTTACTCAAAAAGTGGTGAAATTAGAATATGTAGACACAAAAGAACAAATAGCATACATCTTTACAAAACCTCTACCAAGAAGCACCTTTAAAAATCTTAGGCAAAAATTAGGAGTAATTCCCATACCTCATTAAAACTATAAAAGTTTCATCGGAAGAAAGAAATACATGGACACAGGGAACATCACTTCAGGGGGAGCATTGCCTCAGGGGGAGTGAAGGAAGATTCCTTTTGTCAATGTTTTCAAAGGGGGAGGATAAGCAGTAAAAAGCCGATTAAAAATAAAGAGTTTTACATTGTTTCCATCAATTCCAAAGGGGGAGAATGTTGGACATAGTATTATGGGGTTGGCATTGATGACAAAGAGGACCAATACGATCAATGTTGGGAATGAAGTTGGTATTGGAATTGATACAAAAATGATCAATTAGATGTCAATAAGTGTGGTATAAAAGTCTCAGCAACAAAAGTTTCAACCAACCAAGCATTAAGTCGAGTCAGAAACAATTGTCTCGAACAATTAAACCTTAAGTCAAGTCGAAACATTTAAATGGGTCAAGTTGACTATCTAAATGAAAGTAGAAAGGATCAAAGTCGAGTGTCTAAATAAAATGTAACAGATATCAATAAGTCTAGTATAAACATCTCAACAAGAAGTTGAAGTTGAAAAAGTTGAAAAAGTTGAAGGTCGAAGGAAAATAAATTGAAGAGGTAAAATAAGTCGAAGGTAGAAGTTGGATAAGTAGAAGAAGTCAAAATTGAAGAAGTCAAAGATCAAAGCCAAAGTCGAAGTCAAAACTGAAGCAAGTCGGGAAGACCAAAGTCAAATTACAAAAGTTGTTTTTATTCTAAATCGATTCATTCTGAGTAGAAGTGAAGTAAATTACCTTGAAGTTCGAAGTTGAAATAAAATTGAGTCGGGAAATTCAAGTCATCCAAAGCAAGTTGGGACAACCAAAGTCGAATCTCTCAAGTCTATTTTCTTCTTAGTCAATACGGTTCAAGAAAGAAGTAACCTAAAGTTCGAAGTCGAAGAAAACTTAAATTGGGAAATAAAAGTCGGGTCGAGGTTGAAGAAAGTTGGGTGGATTAGAATCGAAATACTCAAGTTGAAATTTCTCCTAGTTGATTCAACCAAAAAGATGTATGTCGATTGAATGCGGAAGAAAGTATGAAAAAGGGTGAAGACCAAGTCAAATCTTTAGTGACTAGAAACTGAGAGGGAACTAATTTTACTATCCACCATCAAATAAAATGTTTGCAAGTTGAGTTTAAATAGTCACCAACAAAGGAGATATGTGGAGGTTGATTTAGACATTCATGAAAAGGTTAAATGTACCAAAGTCGATCTAGCATCCGAGGACCAAAGGAAAATCTGGGAAAGTTTCTTTCAAAGAACCACTTGTATCGTCCACCTCACACATGTTCTGTGGAAAATTTCTACTTCTTGGCTAATTGTGTATGTTATACACAAAACCCATGTCATAGAAATTTAAAATTCATTTCTAACACTCCATAATCGTCATACTAAATCAATGTCTAATTTTGTGTATGAAAATCAATTAATGAAATCACCATTTGTGTTAATTATGAAGGGGTGCAATGTTTCATTACTAAAAGACACAATGGCTCAACCTTATACCTTTTGGAAAGTATATAATTAGAAAAACAAGGTGAAAGGGAAGTGTCTCCGAGGGTTTCATTTGAATATCAAAAGGAAGAGCAAAGTCCAAGGAAGTAAAGAGAAGATATTTATGAAGTGAGGGTGGAAGGGTGGAGCAAGGAAGGACTAATGTCCTTTAGTGATTAAATTTTCAAGAAAGGAAGTCGGTGCTTCCTAGGGTTGGTGACCTAAACAAGTGAGTTGGTGCTTCCTAGGGTTGGATCCTTAAAACAATGGAGTTAGTGCTTCCTAGGGTTGAAGCCATGAACAAGGAGATTAGTGTCTCCCAATCATTATTATAACTTGTATTATTGTATTGAAATTATATGAAAGTTTACTATTGTTGATCAATTGTTGTTAATAAGTTAAAATTATTAAAAGTTTAAATAATGAACCAATATTGTTTCACCACCCCCCTCTCAGTATTGAACAAGTTTCTAACAGCTAGCACACCACGGTACAAGTTCTCTAAAATAAAATGCTTTGGGAATGCACTTATGTTGGATTACTGATAGGGGGGGTGAATCAGTAATAGAGCAATTTAATCCTTTTTCACCATAAAATGCAAGTTTTATATCAATGTAGAATTATCATCCAATAGTTGCAGAGTAAATAAACAATGAACAAATGAGCAATCACACACATACACAATACACTAGTGTTTTACATGGAAACCCAAAGAGGGAGAAAACCACAAAATGTTTTTTCTTATATGTCTTTAAGAATTACATTCATTGGAAGTACCAACTTCCTTTGTTTTCCAGCTGCAAATGGAAGAAGGCTACAACCTGAGGGAAGATCGAACTCCCCAATTCTCTGGCTACAACCAAAAGAAGGCTATAACCCCCTATGTTCTTCGGCTACAACCGGAAGGTGGCTACAACCACCTGTCCTTATCCCGTCCAACTGCCATTACATAGAAGTTGAATGATGGAACCACTGTCACACTATCACTGTGAGATATATTGTTGTAAACCTGTACCAATCAACCTACACCAAACAACTTGTACCAATAACCTGAACCATGCATCAACCTATACCTCAACTTGTAATCAACATGTACGATAAACAAGTGAATCAACCATGCACCAACATGTACCAAGCAAATTGTAATCAACCTAAACCATAAAAAAGTGCATCAACCATGCACCAACCTATACTTGAACCTGTACCTGAACCTATAACATGAACAAGTGAATCAAACATGCATCAAACCTGTATGAATAACCTTTCACAACAACCTGTCCAAACAACCTATCACAACAACCTATCTCATCAATATTATCAACCAAATCATATCTACTCACCAAGATCAATCACCAAGACAACTCTCAAAGATGTGCCTCAAACAAGCATAACACAACAACTCATAATCATCACCAAGATCAATATGTGCTTCTAATAATATACCAATACAGGTATGCTACATCATCCATAAACCATGTGTCAACAATACTGCTAACAAGTGTCTCCAACCGCGTACCAAGTATGTAACAATCATGTATCAACTACTCATCAACTATGAGTCATCAATATGTACCAACATCATCAACTATACACCTCATGTATGTGCCAACTCATCAGATACTTGTCTCAATCATGTACCCAACATGTACCTCAACCAAAATCCCTCATCAATTTCATCATCCAAATTTGATTTGTAACTATGTAATAGACTTGGTGTAAATAATCACATACCTGAAAAACCTACTTTAACTTTAACAACAAGAGACTGACATTTTCGTCAAACTTTACTTTAGTCTCACATGACTAGTTTTGGATTAGTCAACAACCCTAACTTGAAATAATCATAACTATGTATCTGAAATGAATCAAGATATGAAAATGGTACACAATGTTCTTCAGTGTATTTTATGTAATTCCTCCATAATTCACTACTTGGAACCTCTCAGAAAAGGAGTTACAGAAAAATGACATACCTTGTTGAATTCTCTTATTCTAGAGAGTGAACTTGTAGAGTGTGACCCGCACAAAATATTTGTTGTATGGATCTGGAAATTGTACACAAAATACTAAAGACTATACTATAAACAATACATTTTGTCTTACTGAATTTGGATCTTTTATGAAGAATTTATGATGTTTTTACCTAAAACACATGTTTTAGACTAGTTTCAGGACTAGCCACAAACCCTATTTTCCACGGCATGTAACTCCAAAAATACAATGACCCATATGCTGAAATTTGTACCACATCTACTTGGATATGTTTCCTCAATGGATTCCTAATTTCATTGTCTGAATCATTCTATAAAAAAAAATTATTGCGAAAATGGTGATATGACCTGCAAATAACATACCTTAGAAAGCACCATCAAAAGTATTTATCCTCCCTTGAATTTCATCCTTCTTTACTTCACCTTCCATCTGAAATTCGAATTATATATCCTTTGGTTACCTCAGTCACCTGTAGATATTCAATATTCTCAAGTGTGATTAAAATGAGAGAGCCTTGCCTCTTATTTATACTTTCATCTAGCTTCCTCAAGGGGTTACCTTTTAACAATCTTAACCCACTTTCCTTATTTTAGGGTTAACCCACTTCTAACCACTTGTAAAATTAGTAATTTCTCCATTAAATTTATTATTTAAATANCACTTCTAATTTCTCCATTAAATTTACTATTTAAATAATTTATTTTGTATTCACTTTGAATTATAGTACACTCATCACTTCACTTTATTACTTACCTTCTAAAATATCTTAAACCACTTTGACTACTTTGACCTTTTGGGGCTTCTAGATGACTCATGAGGGTTCTCCAACTTCACTTGGCCATAACTCTCTAACCGTGAGGAGTTATGTGATGTTCCACATACCACTAGAAATGGAATGACATGTAATATCCATCTAGAATATTTGTACCTGCAAATATACCAGAACTCATACCATTATCCATCAAACAAACTTGGGTCCATTACCCAAACCTTTCTACAACTTCACATGGCCATAACTCTCTAACCGTGAGGAGTTATGTGACGTTCCACATACCACCATAAATGGAATGAAATTTAATACCCATATAGAATAGTCTTACCTTAAAATATATTAAAACACATACCATTAAACATCAAACAAACTTGGGTCCATGACCCAAACCTTTATGCTACCGGAATTCGCTACTAGACTTTATCCAATAGTTGACATCAATCACTAAGGGTTGACATCAATCTACAATATCACTCTCCAATGGTTGACATCAATGACAACCAACAATCCATACCAATTGTCTATCAACCTAAGCCAACTGTCTGACAATATCCCCCTTTGACATTGATGGCAACACTTGGAGATGATAACATTCATGCTTATACTCCTCATCAATGTTTATATCTCTTCCCCTTGGACATCAATGGAAAATGGTATCTCCCTTTGGGGATGCTACCCTTGAATGAACTCTCTGTGGGTTTCTCCCCCTATCTACATGCCTTTCTGCTCTCTCTCCAAGCATTTATATCCTGCATCCGATAAATATCTCACACTTTTTCATCAATGGAAAATGTATCTTTCCATCTAGGGATGCTCCCCCTAGCTAAATTGTCCTTGGGGATACTCCCCCTGACTGAATTCTTCCTGAAATTGATCCCCTAACATGAATTTTCCTCTTTATGGTGCTTCCTCATGTAAATCTAAGACATATAAGATAAGGATTCAAAAACATTCATTTTGTAGTAGAAATTACTCAGACTCTCTTGCGAAAATACTCAAAGGCTTCCCTTGGAAGCGGTTTTGTAAAGATTTATGCCACTTGTTCTTTTGTGCCCACATATTCAACTTTGATTTTCTTCTCTACAACCTATTCCCATAGAAAGTGACACTTTATTGGAATGTGATTCTTCTTGGAGTGCATCACCGGGTTCTTTGAGATACTTATGGGGCTTGGATTATCACAATATCTTAGAATGGACTCATCATTCTAAACCTATATATCTAAGTAGAACGCTACTCCACAAGTGCTTCGTCGGTCATCAATGAAACCTTCCCAATCTACATCTATGTAGGAAATATGTGATATATCCTTTCCTTTTGGATACCATAATCCAAACTCTTATGTTCCTTTGAGATATCTAAAAATCCTCATTACTGCTAAGACATGTGATTCCTTTGGTGCTGCTTGAAATCGTGTCACCTGTCCAACTGCCTGCATTACATCTGGTCTAGATGTTGTCACATATAATAAGCTACCAATCATTGACCTGTATTGCCTCTGGTCTCTAGACTTTGAATCATAATATTTTTTCAACTTGCAACTAGTTTGCATAGGAGCGGTAACTGGTTTGCAATCTTCCATTCCAAACCTCTTTAACATTTCTCTGATATACTTAGTTTGAGAAATAAAAATTCATTGGTTTCTTTGACATATATGAAGACCCAGAAATAAGGATAGTTATCCAAGTAATGACATTTTAAATTCATTATGCATATCCTTTGAAAATTTATGGCTTAACTTGTCATTAGTACTTCCAAAAACAATATCATCAACATAAATTTCAATTAATAAAATACTACCTTGAGTTACCTTGATGTAGTGGTTTTTGTCTGCACTTCCTTTCCATAGTTTGTAGGGAGTTTTGTCATTTTTTGTTTCTGAGAATTACTATGTTTTGAATGTGAATTTTTGTATGCACTGCATGTGTCCAAAATATATCTGTCAATTTGGAATCCATTAGCATTGTTCGAGCGATTTATTGTGTAATTATCATCCATTATGATAATGTTCCTTTTTCTCTGAACCACTCTTTGAACCAATCTATGAATCCATGTTCTTGTCCATACTGTCCAAGACTCTACTTATGTAATTGTCCATAATGCTGGCCCATTTATCACTATACTATCACGAAGTCTTGATTAATTCATCAAATTGTACTTATGCTAACTGAATGCTTTGGATCTGTCTTCTCAAACTTTGCAAGTTGCTTGAAGGATGTTTCTTTGTTCTATCAAAACTATCACATAGACTCCCCCTGTCTAATATTCATATTAATTGGGAGTATCTAAGTCAGATTGCTTAGAACAATTCCTTCTCTGATGTGTATTCATCATCATCTTCATTGGTATATTCATCATCATCTTCATTGGTAGATTCATCATCTCTCTCATGAGCTATGACTTCTTTTTTTCTATCTATGGATTCATCTTTCACTACAATTCTTGAAAGTACAATCTCTTGAACCTGTTCCTTATTTACATGTCCCTCTTTTCTTTCAGTTATTTTCCAAACCTTTATGTATTTGAAATCTTTCTTTTTGTCTATAGAATTTTCTTCATATCATTTTATTGTCAATCTTGCGATCTCTGGGACCTAGTATTTATTCACCTGTTATTCATGTTTTCTTATCCATACTTTCTTATATCTGATATCAATGCTCTCTTTCATGGAAGTGTCGATCATGCTTCTACAATCACTAGGTATGTGTCCATAGTTATGACATTTGTAACATTCAATGTTACGTGGGGCCACATATGCACTTCTTGCTTGAACATTTCTTTTATAATCCCTGCAATCTGCAACCTTATGTCCAAAATTAGTACAATAAAAGCATTGACCATAAAAGAAATTTGCATACCTGGGAGTGAATGATCTTCTTTGTGGTATAGTCCTTCTGAATTTCTGCCTTGACTGATCATGATCATGATTGAAGCTTCTTTGTGGCTTGAACATGAATGGTCTTCTTGAAGATGTATTTTCAATAGTTTTCTGAGATTCTGGTTGACCATGATTCCTTCTTTTGAGTACTTCTGCATAACTCTTTCTATTTTCTTCATTCTTCTTTTCTAGCAACCTTGAGTGCTTCTCTTCATTCTCTATAACTAATGTGGATGTTTCTATCTCTTCAACTGTTAAGACCTAAATATTGGCTCATTACCCCTTAATTGGGGCATATTACATTATTAATGTTATTTTATTTATGTCGGCTTTATTCCATTAGTTGTAATTATACCTCCTAGTCTCCTATATATACCAAGGAGACATTTTCATTTGGAATCATCTT
>SNQJ01S0172426.1:20445-39574 GCA_010110895.2 Picea sitchensis
AAATATTGGCTCATTACCCCTTAATTGGGGCATATTACATTAGTAATGTTATTTTATTTATGTCATCTTTATTCCATTAGTTGTAATTATACATCCTAGTCTCCTATATATACTAAGGAGACATTTTCATTTGGAATCATCTTGTACTTGAACATTTTATGTAGGGTAAAAGGAGGTTGCGCCCTTGAAGAGGCTTATTATCTAAAATTCTCTCTTTTTCAAGGCGTTGAGTACGTATTCTCAGGTTTTTCTATGCTATATTGATATTTGGTTCTTAACATCAACGTTCTTGTTGAACTTGAGGATTTTACTTCTCAATGTGACAACTTCTTCTTCAAGCTTCTCAACCTCTTCTTCTTTCTTCATTATCTGAGACTTCATGACTTCTTCTGTTCTTTTCGGTTCTTCAAGCTGAATTTTTAATGTGATTATTTCTTCTTCAATTTCTTTCTCTTCTTGACCAAACTTAGTAGATCCAAAAAATATAAAGGAAATAGTAGAATGGCCTAGACCCACGAATGTAGTAGAGATACAATAATTTATGGGGATAATAGGTTATTACCGAAGATTTATTGAAAATGTTTCCAATATTTTTTTTCCCATTACATATTTACAGAAAAGGGGGCAAAGTTTATTTGGTGACAAGAATGTCAAGAAAGCTTTAATCAGTTAAATGAATGTCTAACTACCGCACCAATTCTTAAATTCATTGAACCTTGTAAAGATTTCAATGTATGCATCGATGCTAGCAAGGAATGGCTAGGAGGAATTTTATCACAAGAATGGAAAGTGATTCCCTATGAATCCAGAAAGTTAAAGGACTATGAATGCAGCTATGCAACACACGACTTAGAATTGGTTTATTTGATACATGCACTAAGGATATGGTGTCATTATTTAATAGGAAGTAAATTTTTTATTCTAATGACAATAGTGGTGTAAAGTACGTGTTAAATCAATAAGGATTAAATGCATGACAAGCAAGGTGGATTACATTTTTCAGCAAAATTGACTTTGAAATCAAACATATTAAAGGCAAGGAAAACAAAGTTGTAGACACACTTAGTAGAAGGACATTTATTAAATAATTGTGAGTAAATTTGATAATGATCTCAGAGACAAAATCAGATATGTAAGTACAATAGACGAGGAATATGTAAAAATAAAGGAAAAATTGATGACATGTGGGGAAGAAATAAACAACACAGATTTCATAATCGACCAAGAGGGAATTCTAAAATTTAAGAACATAATTTACATTCCAAATTCAATGGATTTAAAATTGATAATATTTAATGAAATCCATAAAAATCCTTATTCAGACCATTCTGGATATCAGAAAATGATTTCATCACTAAGAAAACAATTTTATTGGCCTAATATGAAAATATATACAACTGAATACTTAGAAAAATGTTTAGAATGTCAACAGGTGAAGGAAGAAAATCAGCATCCAACAAGTTTATTGCAACCTTTCCCTATACCAGAATGGAAATGGGAAGTAATATCAATGGATTTCATCACAGGTTTTCCAAAAACTCAAAAAAAACATGACTCAATTATGGTAGTAGTGGATAAGTTAAATAAATATGGACATTTTATACCTATAAAGTCTACTTACAAAGTTGTTCATATTGTAGAAATTTTATGAAAGAGATTTTTAGAATACATGGAGTACCAAAGAAATTAATTTCTGACAGGGATGTTAAGTTTACTGCAAGTTTTTGGAAGGCATTGTTTGCAGGTCTTGAAACACAGTTAAAATTTAGTACAAGTTACCATCCGGAGATAGATGGAAAAACTAAATGTACTAACCCTATTATTGAAGGCATGATCTGAATGTACTCTATGGACAGACCAACAAAATGGGAAGACTACTTACCTTTAGTAGAATTTGCCTACAATAATGACTATCAATCCTCAACCAAAATGAGTCCATTCAAAATCTTTTATGGAAGGAGATGTATGAATCCTATTAGCTATAATAATCCAATAGACATGATCATGGTTGGACCAAATATGTTACACGAAATGGAAGCGATCATGAAAAAGGCCTAACAAAATTTAAAAGTGGTGCAAGACCGACAAAAAAGTTACGTGGATCATAACATAATGCATAAAGAGTTTAATTTTGGAGATCATGTTTATCTTCAGGTTAAGGAAAGAAAAATTTCGTTGAAACTTGGAAGATGTAAAAAACTAGCACCGAGGTTTTGTGGACCTTTTGAAGTGCTAGCTTGCATTGGCCCAGTATCATATCAACTAGAATTACCGAAAAATCTAAAAGTTCATAATGTTTTTCATATATCGTTATTAAAGAAATATGTTCACGACTCTACTCATGTAATTGATTGGAATTTGTTACAGGTAGAACCAGAAGGCGAGTAGCAGGTGGAACCTTTTCACATTCTAGACAAGAAAGAAATAGTGATGTGGAATTGGGTTATCATTCGGATACAAGTGCAATGCAGGCACTTCAGCCCCGAAGAAGCTACTTGGGAGCTGTAGGATGTCATGAGGAAGATATATCCATCCTTGTTCTAAGAATGACTGGAAAGAAAAGTAGTAACACCGAGGACAATGTTAATTCCAAGGGGCAGAGTATGTAATACCCCTTGAATAAAATAATGCAGCATGCTAAATAATTTCCTTAAGTGGAAAATTTGAATATAGAGTTAGTGGGTAAATTTGACTGTTAATTATTTAGTTATTGTACCAGACAATGAATTTCCAAGTGTCCTTAGTAACTGGACAAATGTAAGAGACAATATTTTTATTTAATAAATAAAGGGGATAGAAGGAACAACTAAGTTAAAAAGAGATGATCATGAATCCATGAGTGGGGGAACAAGTTGTAGCTGACCATGGGAAGGAAAGGAAAAGAGATAGAAGTCAATTCTAGTGATTGCCACACCTTGAAAATAGGGGATTTCCCCAAGCTGTGAAAATTCCCAAGGAGGGAAAAGAGATGGGGAAAAATAAGACGTGGGAAAAAAAATGAAGATATATACACATTTCTAAGGAGGAAAGACACTTTTTACCATGTGGAAGAAAGGAAATAACGGATTAAAATATTTCTTTCTATAGAGAACATGGGATAAGGAGTTGTTGTGTGAGCACTGTATGTGTTAGGCAACTATAAAGAATGGAAGGACGACAAAAACATGAAGCTTAGTTATCCCTAATGGATTCATGATCAAGATTGGGGGTGATTGAGTGAAGTGATTTGGTTGATCCATTCTATGGTTGCGTGGAACTTGGTTGCTCCTTCTGTGTTCCACATTCTTATTTAAGTTACTTGTTAAATATATAATGGCTATGCTATTTTTATTGAAGGATTTAAATTGTATATTATTGAGTTGATACATTTACAGGTTCAAATATATTCATTATATGGTATTTGAATCTAAGTTGTTGCATAAAAATTATATTTTATTCATAAACAAAGATATTTATATATATGAATAGATCTAAATTATTGAGATCAATATAATCCATGATATTCATGACTTTGCATCTAAGATGTGTAAACCAATTTCTTACAGGTCTATCCAAACTAAATTGAAAACACATAGAGAAGGGTACTTGTTGTTTATTGATCTCTATATCTACTTCTTAGGATGACCTAGGTTCAGATATGAACATCTTTCAAACAAAACCCTCTAAAACTATCGGCCCTCCTAGTAAACCAGAAGGCAACACAACACACAGAATCTACTGCGCAGTCTCACCCGAGATAGTTCTATGAGTGTCTACAATGCTCAGGTGATTGCATTCTAGGAATGAGTGGGGATTCTGGGATTATAATTGATCTTTTTCAGGCCTTGATATGATTATTCTTTCAATTATGCCTAAGATTCATTCATCTGTTAATCCCATATATGCATTCTAATAGATCTAACTGAATTATATGTTCAACTATTCATAATATAACTACTGACAGAAAGTAAATATGCAATAAAAACACACATAACACATATTTTACCATGGTTCACTGCCTCCTGGGCTACGCCCAAAAAGATTCGGCTTCTTAGGATCTTTTATTAAGTTTGCTGCAAAATATGGCACTGCGCGCACTACATCTCTGACCATACAATCATGGAAAAGGTTAAAAACCTCTGTGAGGTGGACTAGATCACACCAGGATCCTCAGCCTATGATCTAACCCTCAATATCTAGTTACTTTACTCGTATACAACTCAACATCTTACAAAATTGTATCATAACTTATTTTGGTATCTTTACAATAACTCAAAAACACAACAACCTATTACAATTCAGAACAACCACTCGGAACCCCAACCTAAACCTCCTAGGTTCTTATTTATACTAATTTACAAGATTCTTAGTTGTTACAATATCTTACCAAAACCCTAACCCTAACATGGTTAGGTTTTCCTGCCTGCATGCCTTGTATGCCTTCCTCATTTTCATGCAGTTTTCCCTCACATGTGGTGCTTTTCTTTCCACTTGTTCTTCTCCAAAATTGGGGTTTACCTTCCAAAAAAAGGTATTTCCTCAAAATAGGCCTATGCCCAATAGGACCCCAACACTAACATGTGGCTCCTCCCAAGCCACCTAGACAGTGCACGCTCTCTGAAAATCCTCTTCCATGCTATGGAACTTGTTTGCAAGTTCTCTTCCTCTTGCTTGGACTTGCACGGATTTTCTTGTGAGTGCCTCCATTGATTGCATTGTGATCTCCTCCCGAATCAGTGCTACACACTCAATTTGTTCTTATGTCATATTTTTATTTTCCTCCTCCAACTGCTCGATCATCTGCATTGCTTTCTCTTGAATGAGTTCCAATTCTTCTTCTCTTGCTTGCTTCTTTGTTTGCGCAGTCTTCAATTCTGACTGCAACTTATTCATATCATGGGTGCCCTTCATGTTCTCTGTGATGCTCATCGCTTTCTGTCTTTTCTTAAGCTCTTGTATAGATGCACTAAATATTTATTCTTCTTGGTCCCATTGTTGGACCTCCTCATCCTCTTCCAGTGTTGTCTAGAGTTGCATGGCTCTGTCGAACAATTATTCTACTGCGCTCATTTGTTTCTCCATTTCAACCATTTTGAATGCAAATTCTTCTTTCCTCTTCTCTCGTACCTCAGGAAGAGTCATGAGATTTATATTTTCCTTTAGTTCCTCGATCTCATGTCTGTACAGATCGATTTTTTGCACAATGACGTTGATCTTCTCCTCTACACTTCTCTCTTTTGCTTGGCCTTTGCTTGGGATGTGGTTGTATGTTTTTGTCAATCCCTACTCCAACTTGTCTACACGTTCTCTTTCTTCCTTTGTTTAGAGCTTGACATAATCAACTACCAATTCCAAGGAATCCATGTTGTTCCTTGTTTGCTGCAACTACGTCGCATCTATACTTGTGAACCATTACACTTCCTACAAACACTAACTTGAAGCTTGTACAATTCCTTGGTTGGTATCCTTTCCAGTACCTAATCTACATGTGCCAAATCCTTCGATAGTGTCTAAGCTATGTCTTAATCCATTTGCAGCATGTCTTACATGATTTGGAATTTCAAACTCAACTCCGCTCTGATTTGGATGGTGTATTGTTCGCTTGGCACGGTCCTTGCCTCTGCTTTTGTTGTTGTGGGTATGGGATATGTTCCTCTTTTAGGTCTTTGGGATACCTGTATTCATTCCAATACCTACCTTATCTCTGCCAGATCATTTTTTATTTTTCCTTGATGGTGTTGATCTTCTTCGAAGTCATCATCTACGCGATCTTGTACTAGTTCGGTGACGAGGTCGACATCGTCCTCAGTGATTATATACTCTGGAAGGTGTTTATGTGTCTTGGCCTTCTTGCGCGACCCTCCTATGTGTATGATTGGCCGCTTGGTTGTCTCTGTTTCTTGTGGAGTGGCTACTGAATGGGTTTCTTATGTTGTTGTGTCCCCTACTCCTTGTTCTCCTTGTGTTGGAGCAGTGTCCTGTTTCCCTACCTACGCATCCTTCTTTAGCGCTGTCCCCTTCTTCTGTTGCTCCATATTCTGACTGGGATTCAACTTTTTAGGTGCAGTGTTGTCTCCTGTAGGTGTCTTAGATATTGCTTCTTCTACCCCTTTTCTCGTAGGCAGTTCCCTTGGAATGAATGGGATCTTCCATTCGTTGTGCCAATCCCGAATGGCCATTTCTACATCTTTGCCACTGATTAAGTATCGGAGTTGTATCCATTCCTTGGTTGGATCCATGTGCACCTATATCCACATATTATGTCATGTCACTCTGAAGCTTGTTATGGTGTGGTAGTGTGCAATGACTTCTGGTGTGATTCTACATGTGTTATTTATACTGTCCTGGATGTCGCTTAGGTACAGTACAAAGGTACCTGCATTACCAATTCTTCTCTTTGGGTCCAATGTGCTCCCCATTGATGTATACCATGTTTCACAACAACAATCTATTCTATCACAAAAGTACGAGTATGGAGGCTCCCTCCACCCGACTAATTCTATCAGGATCAATAACCAATAATAGTGAAATTATGTCCCCAATCCTTGCACATCTTTGTAGTCATCGAGGAACATGTTTAATTGATAAGGGGCCCAACTAAGCATGGTACCATTGGCACACTGAGATGCAACTGCGACAACCCTGACAAGGATTTCCTCCTTGCGACACTTCCTCAATAGCCTGCAGGCCATGAGTTTTGTGGCCATCCTAGTGGTTACGTCGTTGATTCTTTTTTATTATTATTCCACGCAAGCCCCTCTCTATGTCATATGTTTTCTTCATTTCCTTAGAAACAACCTTCTCCTATGTCTTTTCATCTAGGTACTTCATGGAACTCTCGCCCATTGACAATAGATCTATGGTGAACACGATCAACTCTATGTCGATGGAGGTGGGTTCCTGCATCCATAGGAAGCCTCCATGGAACACTTCCATCAACTAATTTACACAGTATTTTACCTAATTCCCTGTACCGAAGTGGGGAATATCCACCAAGTTGAGGATTCCTGTGTTTTCCAAGCCTTCTTCCCATTTCTTCAGTTGCATCATGGGATATCCAAATGGACCTGTCCCTATGTTGTCCATGTAGACTTGCTGCGAAAATTTTGGGAATTTTCCAGCGTCGACCACATCGTGGTCAGAATAATTTATCTTTTATACGTTACCCAAAAGTGTTGGTGGGGCCTGCACTCCCTTTAGGATGCGTGGTAGTATGATTGATGGGTCATTATTCTTGTGTAGTGATCGTGCCATGGGTTGTGGGGCTCACTGGATCAAACTTTGGTGAGGGAATTGTGTCGAGATCGACAATTCCCTCTCTTTGGGCCATTTCTTGCTTAGCCTCCACAGTTTTGTGCAGTGCCCTAATGCTAATTCTATTTTTCCTGCAGTTTGTCTTGGTGCACCAATATTTTGTGGTGCCATAATGGGTATTGTGTTTTTTTTCCAAATAGGGTTTGACTGGTTTGCACTATGCACTTTCTTGTTCATCTGTGTGCTCTCTAACTCTGTGAATTTGTAATTTCTCAATAAGTGTTATGTTTCTTGTGTTTCCCCTTTATATAGAGTGTTCCATGAAGGTCATGAAATTTCTTAGAGAATATTCCATGTCCATGATTAATGCGATGAAGCTTGTTGAGTATGCTTCAATTAATTCCATAAATGCCTCCAATTCACACCTTTTTGCCATAACCATCATTTTTCTCTTTTCTAACCATTGGTCCTTTTTCTGGTGCGTTGAAATTTTTAAGTGCAACGTGCATTTCTACCATGATTTTTCCTCATTGCGCAGTGTTTTGATTTATGTCGACCATATGCTGTGTGCAAACATTTTCCTTTTTGTCGCGTTGAGTCCACTCTTTTTGTGCGCAATATTCCCCAGTATTTTTGTATTTTCTTTATTTTATATTTTTGTATTTATTTTTCCTTCTTTTTCCCCTTTTTAGTTATTTTTTCATTTTACTATCCTAGCTTCTACTATATTACACTATGTGCATGTCCTTCTTACTGCGTTGTAACTTTAAGTGTTAGGAGGTCAACTGTCCCTATACAGTTTCAGTGGAATCCCATTGATCATTCCCTTCGGTTTTTTTCTTTCCAGATCTATTAGCTTCACATATCACCCATATTTGATAGTATTTACTTCATAGGGCCCTAGCCAATGCATTCTAAACTTACCAGGATGTTGAAAATTTTTGTTTTCATAGAGTAAGACTTGGTATCCTTCCTTGAAACTCTTGCTCTTTATATGTATGTCATGTTAGGCTTTGTCTCTTTCTTTTTGTACTTCCTGATGAAATCTTACCATAATCCTATCCTATTCCATCTCCATTAGTTGATTCAACCTCTCCTTCAATGTGCATCTTTCTTTCATGTTGGTGATCACTGCTACGTGCAGTTTGGGTATCAAAAATTCTAATGGAACCACTACTTCTTGCCCATACACCAATATGAATGGTGTTTGTTCTGCCAACTTCTTACATTTAGTCATGTATTCCCATAGTATTGCTGGTATTTTCAAGTCCCAATCATCCTTGTTGAAATTACAGATCTTTCTTAGAGAATTCTCCAAGATCTTATTGAAAACTTCTACTGTTCCATTTTCTTGAGGATGGTATGGTGTAATATTTTTGTGATAGACTTCAAACTCCTCAGTCATAGCTATGATAGTACCTTTGATAAAGTGAGTACCTTGGTCACTCATCAAAATTCTTGGACAACCAAACCCGATGATCGCTTGCTCAAACAAGAAGTGTGTTGTTGTTTCTGCACTGTAGTCATTGACTGGTGTTGCTTCTTCCCATTTTGTTAAGTATTTTTTCACAGTAATTATATATCTATCTCCTGACCTTCTCGTTGTTGGATTGATTAGTCCAACAAAGTCTATTTCCCATTTGTAACATACCTACAAAGTTACGTGTGGTATTAGGGGCATCTCATCCCTTCTGTTGGGTTTGCCAACCCTCTGAAAGACATCACATGTTTGGTAATATTCCTTAGCATCTCTATGGAATGTTGGCCACCATAATCATACACGCAATACCTTTTTTGTGGTATATTTTCCTCCATAATGTCCTCCAGCGATTCCCTCATGAGATTCTACCAAAATTCTAGGCCTTTCATGCTCTAGTACACACCTTCTCAAAATGTTGTTTGCGCCCATTTTATATAAGTGTCGTGTAATCAGTTTATAGTCTGTATCTCTGACTACCAGATTTTTCTTCTGTGCAGTGTTAAATTCTTATGGCACAATCACTGTACTTAAGTATTCAATAATATCATAAAATTATGCATCATCTATTTGTACTGAAAACAATTGCGCATCAAGGAAGTTGTCTTCCAAGTTGGTAGGTTCTTCTCGATTAGTGACCCTTGATATGTGATCCAGTCCTGAATTCGACTTCCCTGGTTTGACTATCACTTCAAAATCAAATTCTTGAAATAAAAAAAAACATCTACAGATCCTCCCCCCAGCACTAGCTCGTTGACTAAATATTTTAGGGAAGAATGATTTGTGAACATCTTAAAGTGTTTACCCATCAAATAGTTCCTGAAGTTTTGAAGTGCATATACCATGGCTAGGCCTTCTCTTTTTGTGGTGTTGTAATTCTTCTCTTATTATAATAATTTTCTTCTCGCAAAGGCTATAGGATTGTCTAATTCCCCCGCTCCTGGCTGCGCCAGAATTACTCCAAGTGATATGACTGATGCATCTACATGCACATGAAATGAACTTTACCAGTCTGAGAATACTAGGATAGGTGTTGTGACCATATTTTATTTTAAGTTGTCCAACCCTTGTTGACAATTCTCATTCCACTGTAATATGATATCCTTCTTTAGAATTTTTTCCATTGGCACAATAATCTATGCATACCCCTTTATGAATTTCCTGTAATAGCATGTATGTCCCAATGTTTCTTCCAAATGGTGCATTGATTTTGGTGGTGGTAAATTGGAAATGAATGCAATCTTATCCTAATCCACCAGTAACCATTATTTACAGACTATATTTCCCAACAATATTCCAAAAGGTGTTCCAAAAATGTATTTCTTTATATTCAATGATATCTAACACTTCCTGCATCTTTCCAACATTAGACTTAATACTTCCACATGAAATTTTAGCAAACTATATACAATCCAGTCATCTAGATATACTTCTAAAAATGGATGTATGAATTCCTTAAAAGAAGCTATGACTACTCTTGAAAATATGGTTGGTGCATTATTTATCCCAAATGGCATGACTGTGTACTGGTAGGATCCCCATTCTATAGCAAAAGTATTCTTATACTTGTCATCTGGAGCTATGTTAATTTGATGGTAACCTGAGAATCCATCTATAAATGAGTATGCTTACTGAAATCCCACATTCTCTAATACCTCATCTGTGAAAGGGGTGGGAAAAGGGTCATGTAATCAAGCATCATTCAATTTTCTCAAATCTACATAGATCCTTATCCCCCCTTGTTTCTTTTCTTGCACTACCATAAGGCTTATGCATTCAAACTCCTCTACTGCTTCTATGATACTAGCTTCCAACATTCTATCAATTTATTCCTTCACTTTCTTCTTATACACTGGATTCAGTCTATAAGGTCTCTGTTTGATAGGTCTTGCCTCCAGTTTGAGAGGTATTTTCATCTCTCCTAGTGTTGGTTGTGGAGCCTGATTATATTCCTTATTCAGAGGCCTTTCTTTTCAGCCGTGTTTATACCCCATGAATACTTTACACCCCAGAAGAATGTACACTCCTCCATGCGGGGGAGTTCAGGGGGGCTTGCCCCTCCTACGAGGTTCAGGAGAAAGAAGGCCCCCGATGGGGGTTCAGTGGTGAAGCCCCTGAATGAAATTTTTTCTTGTAAATGTATATTTTAATTTAATCGTAAATCTGGACCATTCATTATAAGGTCGCAGATCTAACAGTAGAAGTTATGTTAGGGTTTTTTTCCCTAGAAGGCAACCTTGTTTTATGAGGGAAATGTATTACGGCTATGTATCATTGTGAATATAGTATTCTGAGTGAGGATACTATGAGAGAAAGAAGAGGAAGTTACAACGGGTGTGTTGTAGGTTGTATCCCTTCATTTGTTGGATAATAATAAAGGAAGGACCTAAAAAATTCTCTGGTGGACATAGCCCACACTGGGTGAACCATGTATATCTGTGTCTCTATTGTATTGTGTATATTATGTGTTTTATTTCCTCATTTGTTTTATTTTATTGCTCTACAATCCTATTTTTATAAAAACCGATATCAAAGTGAAAGGTAAATCGCATGAAAACAGGGTTCTTGATTCAAGTGGGAGCAATGGAGGAAGATGGAAATTTTAGGGTCGAGAAATTTAACAGCCAAAACTACCAGTTATGGAAAATGCAGATGGAAGATTATTTATATCAGAATGATCTATTCCTACCATTGGGTGGAATAACAAAGTAGTCGACGGTCATGAAGGACGAATAATGGGAGGTTCTTGGTATAAAGGCACTAGGAACGATACAATTGAGCCTGACAGCATTGGTGGCTTTCAATATTTTGAAAGAAAAGACAGCGAAGGAGCCGATGGATGCGTATGAAAAACCCTTGGCATCCAATACATTATTTCTAATGAATACATTATTTAATATGAAGATGTTAGAAGGTGGTCTGTTGCAGATCATTTAAATGAATTTAATACAGTTATTAATTAACTAAGTTCTATAAAAGTGGACTTTGATGATGAGGTTAGGGTTCTTCTAATATTGTGCTTATTGCTAGAAAGCTAGGATGGATTGGTCATGGATGTAAGTAACTATGGCTCTAGTTCAAACACTATAAAATTTGATGATGTTGTTGGTGTTATCCTTAGTAAGGAAATGCGATGGAAAAGCACAGGTGAGACATCAGGTAATGCGTTAAACATGGAGAACAGGGAAAGACAAAAGGATAAAGGAAAGGGCTCAGGGAACCACGAGAATTATAGAAAGAGAAGATCCAAATCCATACTTGTAAAGATAGATTGTTGGAATTGTTGAAATAAAGGACATCTAAAGAAAGACTGTAGAGCTCCAAAGAAGCGAAGAGATGGAAAACATGAGAAAAATCAAGAATCAAATGTAACAGGTGATGTGTTACAAGATGCTTCGATTCTTTATGTAGATAATATTTATGAGTATTGGGTAGTAGATTCAGGGGATTAATTTCATGCCACACCCCATAGGAAACATTTTCTAGATTATCTACAAGGTGATTTTGGACAGGTTCATTTGGGTGATGATGCACCATGCAAAATTGTTGGAATGAGAAAGGTAAAAATAAAGAAAAGGAATGGAAACCAAAGGTTGTTGAAAGAGGTAATACATGTTCCAGATCTAAGTAAAAATATAATTTCAACAGGTAAGTTGGCAAGTGAAGGTTGTATATCCATATTTACAGATAAGGTGTGGAAGGTCACCAAAGGCTCATTGGTAATATCAAAAGGAGAGAAGGTAGGTACATTGTATTTATATACTAGTAATATTGAATCTTATATCTCTTTAGCTTCTACAAGAGTGGATACAACACTATGGAATCATAGGCTTGAACACATGAGTGAGAAGGGGATGCAAATACTTCACAAAAGAAATTTGTTTCCATATCTTAAACAAATTGATTTGGATTTATGTGAGCGTTGTGTTTATGTAAAATAGAAGATAGTTAGATTTCTCGGAGTCGGAAAAGAAAAGAAGAGTGAAAGGTTAGATCTTGTGCATACAGATGTATGGGGACCATCTCATGTATCATCTCTTGGTGGATATCGTTATTATGTTACTTTTATTGATGATGCAACTAGAAAAACTTGGGTTTATTGCATTCAACAAAAATCTGACATTTTTGATACTTTTAAGAAATGGAAAGCTTTGGTTGAAAATGAGATAGGAAAAAGGTTGAAGTGTCTCAGATTAGAAAATTGAGGTGAATATTGAAGCAAGGAGTTTGATTATTATTTTTCATACCATGGGATTCATGGAAAGAATACGGTTACAGGAACACCACAAGAAAATGGTGTGTCAGAAAAGATGAACAGGCCAATAATGGAGCGTGCAAGGAGTATGAGATTGCATGTTGGTTTTCCCTTATAGTTCTCGGTAGATGTTGTAGATGTTGTTGTTTAACTAATAAACAGAGGACTTTCAAGATCTTTGGATGGTAGAATCCCAAAGGAGGCATGGACAGGTAAAAAGGTAAACTATTCTTTTTTGAAGAATTTCGGTTGTGAAACATTTGTCCATATTGATAAAAACAATTAGAAAAAAGTTCAGGCAAAATCCAAGAAGTGTACCTTTATTGGATATGATCTTAATGATTTTGGTTATTGCTTATGGGATTATGAAAATCACAAAATCATTAGGAGTGGAGATGTCATATTAAATGAGAATATCATATACAAAAATCAGTTGCAGGGAAAGAAACAGGAAAAAGAAAAACTAGAATACACAGTGCTTGATGAGATCACTGAAAAAGAAATTCCAAAGGTACCAGAAAATAAAAATGTACAAAAATAGGAGCAACAGGTACCTCAAACTCCTTCAAGTGTTTTTAGAAGATCTATCAAGTTAGGTATACCCCATGAATGATACTCTCCTTCATTTTATTATTTATTGTTGATTTATTCTTGTGAACCAGAATGTTATGAAGAGGCAATGCAGGTAGACACTAAAAGGAAGTGGGAGCAAGGAATGAAAGAGGAAATGGATTCCCTGGTAAATAACCAGACTTGGGATTTGGTTCAATTGCCTGCAGGAAAATGAGCATTACAAAAAAAATGGGTTTACAAGTTGAAGGAAGAATGTGGAGGCAAAAAGTAGTACAACACTAGACTTGTTGTAAAGGGGTTTGCACAAAAGAAAGGTATAGATTTTGATGAAATATTTTATCCTGTTATTAAAATGACTTCAATTAGGACTATTTTAAGTCTTTTGGAAGTAGAATATTTGCATCTTGAACAGTTAGATGCAAAAACAACTTTTCTCCATGGGGATTTGGAGGAATATATTTATATGAAACAACCACAAGGGTATGAGGTCAAAGGAAAGGAGAATTTGGTATGCAGGTTGAAGAAGAGCTTGTATGGCCTAAATAAATCTCCAAGGAAGTGGCATTTTAAGTTTGACAGGTTTATGACATAACAAGGTTATAGTAAATGTCATTCTCATCACTGTGTTTATTTTAAAAGGATAGAAAATGGAAGCTATATTATCTTGTTATTATATGTAGATGACATGCTTGTTGCAGGGTCTAATATGCAGGATATAAATGTTCTCAAGAAGAAATTATATAATTCATTTGTGATGAAGGATTTGAGTGTTGCAAATAAATTCCTTGGTATGATAATAACAAGAGACGGGAAAAAACACAAACTGACATTATCTTAGGGTGAGTACATAGAGAAGGCGTTGGAGATGTTTAGAATGCAGAATGAAAAACCAGTTAGTACAGCTTTGGCTAACCATTTCGAATTAACTAAGGAAATGTGTCCCAAGACACATGAGGATATAGAATACATGTCCAAGGTCCCTTATTCATCAACATTTGGTAGCTTGATGTATGCAATGGTTTGCACAAGACTAGATATTGCACATGCAGTGGGAGTTGTGAGCATGTATATGAACAATCCAGGTAAAGAACATTGGGAGGAAGTAAAGTGGATTCTTCTGTATTTAAGATGTACTTCTACTCATGTATTATGTTTTGGAGGTTCAAACACTATTCTACAGGGATATGTTGATTGAGATATGGAAAGTGATAAAGAGAGGAGGAGGAGCACCATAGGGTATTTTTTTACTATAGGTGGAACAATAGTAAGCTGGATTTCAAAATTGTAAAAGGTTGTTACAATTTCAACAACAGAAGCAGAGTATGTTTTTGCTATAGAGGATAGTAAATAAATGATTTGGTTACAGAGGTTTATGGAGGAATGAGGAAAGAAGCAAGATAATAGAAGGTTTTACTATGAAAGTGAGAGTTCCATTCATCTTGCAAAGAAATCAGCCTTTCGTTTGAAGACGAAGCATATACAACTCAGGTACAATTTCATACGATCTATATTGGAAGATGAACATTTGAATTTGGAAAGGGTACACACTAGCCAGAATCTTGCAGACATGTTAACAAAGGGAGTAACCATGGAGAAATTGATTTCCTTCTTAGTTTCAGTTGGTCTTCAGGACTCAAGGTGAAGATGAGAAATTTTATAGGTCCAACAAGGATCATAGTCCAATAGATACAACAACGATGGAGTTGTTGAGATCAGTCTCTAAGTGGGAGATTGTTGGTTGTGGAGCCTAATTATCTTCTTGATTTAGAGGCCTTTGTTTTCAGCCGTGTTTATATCCCATGAAGAATTTACACCCCAGAAGAATGTACACTCCTCCACACGGGGGCGTGCAGGGGGCTCTTTCCCCTCCCGTGGGGTATGGGGGCAAGTGGGCCCCCGACAGGTGTTTGAGGGAAATCCCCCGAAGGAAAATGTTCCTTGTAAATGTATATTGTTATTTCATAGTAAATATTGATTGTTCATTATAAGGTCACATATCTTATGGTATAATTTATGTTATGGTTTTTTCCCTAGAAGGCATCCCTCTTTTATGAGGGAAATGTATTGCATCTATGTATCATTGTGAATATTGTATTTTGAGAGAGGATACTATGAGAGAAAGAAGATGAAGTTATAGTGGGTGTGTTGTAGGTTGTATCCCTTCATTTGTTGGATAATAATAAATGAAGGACATGGAAATTTCTCTAGTGGAAATAGCCCACACTAGGTGAACGACATATATCTTTGCCTCTATTGTATTGTGTATCTTCTATGTTTTATTTCCACATTTGTTTTATTTTATTGCTTTGCTATCTTGTTTTTCTAACACCTAGCTCTCATGTCATGCCTTTCATATCTGTAAAGGTCATTGGGAATAGGTCATTGTATTCACATAGTAACTCTATTATTATTTCCACTCTTTATTCATCCCAATAGTCTCCAATACTTTCCATTTTAGGATTATCATTTGTCCTAATCTTGACTTTCTTCACCTTGATAGATGCAACAAATACTTTTGATTTCAGAGATGGACCTTCCACCTCTCTTTCTCCTTCAATTTATGTAATCTGAATATTACTTAGGTCATCTTTATCCAGTACTTCCTCTTCCACATGATAGCATGAAAGTAGTTCTTTGACTGTATGTCTGTTATGTTGTTGATATTATGTCATTAGTTCAACCTCTATTTCATCAATAAATATTACACCTTTTATCTTCTTTAGTGCCGAATCAATGTTGGGGTTCTCATGTTAAAATGAGAAGGTTACTAAAAAATTATGATGTAATTTTTTCCATTTAGTAGTATCTCTGCGCATCTCCTCATCTACATACCATTTTTTTGTGATTCCTTCCAATGTATGGATAAAATGATGACGCCATTCTTCTGGTGGTGTCATCCTCTAATGTGTCATGCACTTCTCCAACTGTTCCTTTCCCATCATACCTCCGCATTTTTTGGTTGCCATGTTCTGCACCAAATCTAATGCACAGTAATCGCTTGCATTGGTACTAGTTCTGAATTGTTTCTTTGTGTGCACACCACCATATTTCAAGTGTATCCTTGAGTGCAATATCTAGGGATAATATCCTTTGATTTTCTCCTACTTTCTCTTCATATTGTATCGTAAATTCCTCTAAATCATTTACCCCATGAAAACTAGGAGGTTCTCTTATCTTTGTGCTAACTCATCTTATTGCATGGTATATTCTTGCACACCTTATTTTGGAGACTTCATGTAATCTCTGTTGCCAATTCTCAAAACCTGTATCTGAGTTAGACTCACATGATGTGATTCTTCTCCAGCTAAGTACCCCATGTGCAGTTGGGTTAACATAATATTCTTCTCGCGCAATGGTTCTGTACAATTGGTTTATTTCCTCCAGATCTAAGCAAGTGGGTTCTACAAACCTTTATCCTTCTAAAGGGTCTAATGGTGCAACGACTCTGTATTCTTTTGATTAAAATGTCATTTTTCTTGTCTTCAAATTGATTATGGTCTGGTTATCAAACTCCCAATCCAATGCAAGCAATGTTGGATATGGTGTTGTGCCATATACAATCTCTATTACTTCAAAGTGTTCCTTAGTGTGCACTCCATCCAAATCTGTTGTCACTCATTTAAGCCTTCCAATTGGTAGAACTCTGTGTTGATTTTCTCATTTCAACTGTACAGGTGAATAGCCTAGTGTGGGATCTCCCATACATTGCCATGTCTTCTTAGGTAACACATTTAATTCGGAGCCTAAGTCCAATATAATATCCCCCATATTCAAATATCCAATGTTGGCATTCAATTTGAATTTTCTTCATGTTCTCCATCTTGTTTGTTTTTTACTCTAGTTTTCCCTCTACCTCTATGTTACATATTTCTAAAATATTTTGCAAAAATTTAATAGATGATGGATCATTCAGTAGCTTCACACATGATTGCAAAAAAGTCTTTATCGTACTTACTTGCTCTAAATGTTGTGCTTCATTGGTGTGGTCCATTGATGAAGGAATCTCGTACATAAGAGAGTTCTAATTTTGTTGCGCAACTGATGTAGATGTAGTGTTCTACTTGAGAAATTCTTGGTTGGCCTCCTTGAATGTTTCATTTTCTTTCCGTGCATCAAAATGCTTATTTGGTTTAATGCTTTTATTCACCCATTGGTGTTGCACTGGGTATTTTCTTACTGCGTCAGTACCTGTCTTAGAACCTCCTCGTGTGACTATTTTTATGTTTATTCCATCATCCATGGCCTCTACAGAAATCCACTGGACATTCTGATTGTTTTGATTTCTCTTTTCTTGGATCTTCCCAAACAATGTTGGATAATCTTCGGTGTCATGGTATGTTGTGCAACAATACATACATGTCACAGGTGGAAGTGTACACTCCCTTGCATAATGTCTTGATTGTTGGCAATTGTAGTACACTACTGGACCTCTTCCTCTTCCAAATATTCCTCTACCTCATCCTCCACCTCTGTATCCATCTCGATCTTCTTGTTGTGTGTTATACTGAGGTACCTGATTATACTGTGTGGGGTTATACTGTGGTTGCACATTTTTATATTGTGGTTGTGTAGTGTTATATTGTTGATGTGCATTGTTATATGGAGGTGGTACTTGGTTAAACTGAGGTGCATATTTCCATGTCATAATTTATTTTTTCACCCTATAGGTACCTAAAGTTATTTCCCTCATCAGGTCCATCGTCCTACAATCTTTATCATCATGGCCCCGTGACTTGTAAAAATTGCAATATGAACTCTTGGGTACTGTTTAATACTTCTGAATCATTGGACAATGGTATGTGTCATGTGTTAGAAAATCAAGACCGCAGAGAAATAAAATAAAACAAATGCATAAACAAAACACAAGATACACACAATACAAGAGAGACACAGATTTATGTGGTTCACCTAGTGTGGGCTACGTCCACCAAAGAAATTGCCAGGTCCTTCCTTTATTATTATCCAGCAAATGAAGGNCTTTCAACAACCATTGGTTTCCATTTCGTTGCTTTATTTTTACCTTTCTCATTCCAACAATTTTGCATGGTTTATCATCACCCAAATGAACCTGTCCAAAATCACCTTGAACATAATCTAGAAAATGTTTCCTATGGGGTGTGTCATGAAATGAAGATCCTAAATCTACTACCCAAGACTCAGAAATATTATCTACAGAAAGAATCAAAGCATCTTGTAACACATCACCTGTTACATTTGCTTCCTGATTTCTCTCATGCTATCCATCTCTTTGTTTCTTTGGAGCTCTGTAGTCTTTCTTCAGATGTCCTTTCTTCCCATGATTCCATCACTCTATCTTTCCAAGTGTGGATTTGGATCTACCCTTCCTAGAATTTTTGCGGTTTCCTGAGCCCTTTCCTCTATCCTTTTGTCTTCCCCTGTTCTCCATGTTCAACACATTTCCTGATGTCTCACCTGTGCTTTTTCGTCGCATTTCCTCACTAAGGATAACAACAACAACATCATCAAATTTTAAAGTATTTGAACCAGAGACAAAGTTACTTACAGCCATGACCAAGCCATTCTAGCTTTCTGGCAATGAGCACAAGATTAGAAGAGCCCTAACCTCATCA
>SNQJ01S0172429.1:0-12900 GCA_010110895.2 Picea sitchensis
TCTGCTCCTTACAATCAATCTCCATATGAGATACTATGTATCTAAAAAGTAACTTCTTCTTCATCTTCTTTGGTACATGGATGTATACGATCATGTATACAACTTGGATAGTCTTCTCCATGTCTCATCTAATATGTTGCCTCCTACAACCATCACTATAGCTTCCTTAGGGTTATCACTTGTGATCTTCTTGGAACAAGAACAACAAGGGAGAACCAATAGACAAGAATAATAGTCTTTATAATAATAATAAAACAATAGTGAGAACAATCCTTACAGTAGCTAATTTAGAGCTATCACTTGTGACCTCCCTAAAGAAGGGTAAAAATTAAGAAATACAATAATAAGGAATGAGAGAAACACTCTTCTAGTGTTGTGATCAATCATTCCTCCATGGTAACCTGGAAACAAAAAAATAAGTTTCTCCTTGAGGAGATGTTAGTTATATCTATTAAATGATTACAACAATAATTTATCTCAATAGTGCTCACATGCTACCAAGTATTTAATAATAAAACTTTTAAAATATGGCTATCACAACTATAGTGTTTAGCAATTATCAAACTTGATATGTGTAAATTTGAATCTTATCAATTTAATCAATCAAACCTAGAACCTGGAGTCTTGTCCTCAAGAATGACTTTGTTTCTTTTCTTCCGAGTCTCCTTCACTCAAGATGACAAGTATTTTCTTCAACTTGTCCTCTGTACTAAGATAATATGCTTTCTTGACAGAAAACCAAGTTAGGGAATAAACTTTATAATCTAAACTTTAATCAAATCTAATACTTTGACTTTAATTTTGACCAATGGTTAGTATGATAACTTCAACAGATCAAAGTGCAACATGGATATTCATAAGATTACAATAATTCCATAACAAGTAGAGGCATATCAAAGTAATCAAACCTGGGGTGCATTGTTCCTCTGAATGTGTTGGATATGAGATCCTTCTGGATCTACGATTGTTGTTTAGAAAAAATATCCTTTCTCATGCAAATACCCTTTAGAATAATGATATAGTTTGAACATATGTAAATACATACCTCTGACAGTATCGGTAGGTAATGTCACCATCCGGTAGAAACGACAAGCAATAACGAACCTTTCAAACTTCAAGGGTGTTGCAACTTGTAATCTAAAGGTAGATGGAGATTTTCTAGGGTAAGACGCACTAGGAAAATAAAAATAAGTCCCAACACTTCACAAAAACTTTCACTGCAACTGGAACTGTAGCTAGTGTTGGTACTGCAACTGGTGTTGCAATTGGCATGAAGGAACTGTCATTGCAAATGCAACTGATACTTTAACTGCAACTGCAACTGCAACTGGTACTTTAACTGCAACTGCAACTGCAACTGTAACTTAGGGTTTTATGAGGAAACCCTGATTTTTCAAACTTCAAATTTCATAATTTTGATCCAAGGACTAGATGTGCCCTCCTAGGGTGAGTTCCTAGGTGTGGTTACTTTCTCCAACTTCCTCCTGAAACAAGGAAAAAGTCACACTTATGGATGATGTAGAAACCCTAATTTTGCAGCACCTGTAATACTGAAACTGAATCTTGAAGAGGGTGCATTGAAGCTAGTCACTTCTTTATAAACTATGAGTTGGTCTCTTTCATGTTAATTTTCAAGATTAAACAGATAGCAATAGTTCACAATAGTGTCATTTAACCTTTAACAATTAACTAGAATATTAAGTGAAGCATAAGGATCACTGAAAGAAAGAAATTCACATAAACGACAAGTATTTATCCTCGGAAACCCTAAAGGGGAAAAAAACCCAACAAACTTCTTCTTGTGATATATTGATCAGTCAAACAAGTATAATGGACTTACAAGACTCTTCAAGAAAGAGGGAGATAAGATACTAGAACTAAGGTAATAGTTCTTACTATTTTCACTGTATCGTCAATATATTTGAGCCTCTACCAATAGTTTTTCCTATCCTCTAGTTGTTTTCACAAAATTGTTTTGTTGTTTCTTGTTGGCTGCCCCAAATATGGACTTAAGGTTGTCTCAGAACTGCTCTTAAAGCTACCTCAGATTTCTACCCAAAACAGAGTTTTTCCACCCTTAGAAAAGGCCCTTAGATGCTTTCGAGAACAACCTTTAGTTGTTATTCAGAACACCTTCAGTTGTTTTCCAAAACACCTTCAGAACATAGTATATTTGTTGCTATAGAACAGTCTCTTATATGCTGCCCAGAACCGAGTTATCAACTCCTACATGATAGATTAGATGGATGCTGCTAGAATAGATTATTTTTTTCCTTAGAATAGGCCATGTTCCTGCCTCAAAATAGCCTATGCTACTCCCTCAAAATAGTTCTAAGTGTTGCTCAGAATAAGTGAACTAATATGATGTTAAACTGATGTGAAGAGAGGGTGCCTCCCTCTCTTTATATAGGATAGAGTCTAGGTTAGGTAGATTTAGGATAGGGCCACCTCCTAGGTTAGGATAGGATAGGATTTAGGTGAGTATAGCTAGGTTAGGGCTGACCTAGGATGACCTGGAAAGGGGAAAGCTTCAAGAGGGCGGTTTAGGAAGAGGCCAACTTGAGGAGGGCATCTTGGAGGGTATCTTGAGGAGGGAATCTTGGAGGCCAGCATGAGAGAGGGTATCTAGGAGGGATGCTTGAAAATAATAACTTCTACAACTGCTCAAAATTCAACACTCCCTCTCAACAAAGAGGGTATTCTTCATGCATCCATTTTCACACAGTTATTTCTAGTCATTTCACATGATCATTGACTTGTTGATAGGATCAATATATCACAAGAAGTTTTGTAACCTTATGCAGATAAGGATCATGGAATGCGATCATCCATTTCTACTTAACCATGGTAAACTGCTAGAGTTATTTCACTTAGGGGTGGCCAGTCCCTGAGGAATTCTCATAGCTCATCATGAAGACCTAGGAGAAATTTTCACATTTCCGTGTCTTGACTTTTTCTTTGACACACAAACCTCACAAGACTTGTCTTGACTTTTTCTTTGACATGCAAAGCTCACAATACTTGACTAGGCTCACATAGGTTGTACGTTCCCCATGAATTTTTCACTACTCTGTATATGTTCACAGAGGTTGTATGTTCCCCCAGACATTTACACTAGACTGTCTATGCTCACATAGGTTGTACGTTCCCCCTGACTTTTGCATTAGAATTACATATTGGCTTTTGTCTTTACAAGGCTTCTACCTTTGCCTTGTCTTGACTCACAAGACCATATATCATCTCATTCATCCTGACTTTTGGTTCAACTCACAAAGGTTGTATGTTCCCCCTGGCTTTTGTCAATACCTCACAAGACTGGTTGATTCTCCAAATCTCCCTGGCTAGCTTCAGGGTGGCCACTTAAGGACTCTCATTGGAGAATGTCTTTTGATGTTGCTATTCCCTCTCAGTGAGGGACACATTTTCTACCATACCAAGCTTGTCCCGAAAGTACACAAATTTTTCAAGGGATAGAGGCTTAGTCAAAATATCTTCTATTTGCTCATCAGTACGAAGGTATTGTAGCTTGATGGTACGTCTTTGGACCATGTATCTGATGAAATGATATGTCATATCAATATTGTTTGATCTATCATGGAAGACCGGGTTCTTTGTGAGCTTTAAACAACTCTGATTATCAAAATTGATAACAATTGTTTCTAACCTCTCTTGAAACAACCGAGACATAAGATTTCTCAGCCATACTCCTTCTCTTCTTGCATTACTGGCTGATATATACTCTTCTTTAGTTGTGCTCTGTGTTATGGATCCTGTTTCTTACTCGACCAAGATATCATAGCTGAATCTAAGATAAAACAGTATCCAGAAGTACTCTTCCAGCCCACTGAGCTCCCAACCCAGTCTGAATCAGCATAACCATGAAGTAACACTCCTCCACTTGAAGTGTATCTAATTCCATATGCAATGGATCCTATCAAATATTTGAGGACATGTTTAACAAAAATCCAATGTCTGTGTCTCGACTCAAACATGAATTGACTCAAGGTGCTTACAAAAAAGCATATATATGGCCTTGTATGGATCAAATACATCAAGGATCCAATAAGTTTCCTGTATATAGATGGGTCCACCAAGTCAGATTCAAAATTTGACTTATGTAACTTCTTTAAGTTAGATACCATGGATGGATTTACAATCTAGCATACCAAATCTGTGCAGTATATCAACTGCATATTTTCCTTGAGAAAGGAAAATTTTATCTGACTTTTTCCATACCTCCAAACCAAGGAAGTAATGCATGAGTCCAATGTTTTTCATTTCAAATTCAAAAGTGAGCTCCCTCTTACACTGAGATATCAGTTGTTTCTCTCCAGCAAGGAACAAATAATCAACATATAGAACCAAAATTAGGGGATGATTTTCTATTACCTTGAAATACAGGTTGGGATCAGCTGCACTCTTGGAGAAATCCAAGATTTGAAGCTAATTGTCAATTCCCGCATACCAAGCCCTTGGTGCCTGTTTCATCCCATAAAGTGTTTTCTTTAATTTGCAAATATGTGATTTTTTTCTTTGAACCAAGAAACTCTATGTTTGTTCTCTATATACCTCTTCCTCAACATGAACATTGAGGAATGTAGTCTTTACATCCATCTGGTGAAGTTTCCAACCCAGAATTGAAGCAAGGGATATGATGGTCCTGATGGAAGTGTACCTTGTAACAGTTGTGAATGTTTCATCATAATCAATACCTTCCTTTTGATAAAAACCATGATCCACAAATATCACTTTGTATTTCTCAATACTTCCATCAACTGCATGCTTGATTTTGAACAACCATTTGGAAGTAACCACATATTTTCCTTCTGGTCTTGGAACTACTTCCCATACATCATTTTTCATGATGGATTGATATTCTTCCACCATGGAATATTTTCATACTTGCTGCTTAGTACCATCCTCATAGATGGTGGGTTCTGCATCTCTAATCTGAGCCATAAGAGCCACATTATCAACTTGATCCAATGTCTCTTCAAGTTCCTCCATCTCTATATATTGTTGTGATTATTTAGTTTGCTTAAATGCAACTTCTTCATGAAAAGTTACATCCCTACTTACCTCGACATATCGTTGTCCTGGAACATAGATTTTGTAGGCCTTGGATGTTTCATTGTTCCCCACAAAAATTCATTTCTTCCCAGAAGGCTCCATCTTAGTTATCTTCTCTTTTGGAAAACTATCAGACACTGTGAGACATACTATGGATTACATGCATAATACTACTGAGCTCTCGTACCAAGGACAATGACCCAATTATAATTTTCAAGACTCCAGTGTCCAGGGAAATGGCTGGACTCAAATGAACATATATGATGAGTTCTCAAAACCATGGAGAATAACCCATCCTAATAATAAATGACTCAAATGAGAACTTGTCGAACTCACGTACTAGGGATAATGGTCCAACTAACCAAGACAAATTGTTGGGTTTGTAGAATAAGGAAAATGACCTAGCTTGCATCAATTACAACAGGTATATGCTGAGATCATAACTCCTTTAGACATGTGATAATAAAAATTTAAATCTATACATGTTCTTGATTTGACAATCAAGCAAAATTAACTAACTACATAGGATACATACCTTGTACTTTGCTAAACTGTTGTTGTCAAAAGGATGCTACTTCTGAAATAATGTGACAATGCCTTGGACTATTGTAACTAGCAGCTCTATTATTTTGAAGGAGATACCATAAGATCTTTCGAACCTTTCCTTCTAGATCTCAAAACTGTGATTTGTCATATAAAACTGAGTGTATGATTGCATAGGTGTGTTTCCTTAATGTTGTTTGTCCAAGAATATAAACAAGATATTCATAGTGAAAAACTATTGTCTTACTGAGTACATGTGGATGAGGGTTTGAATTCAATTCATTTCCTCCTAGCACTGTTGAATACGAGTCTCTTCTACTGTCCAAAACTACAGAGATAAAGTAAGTGCAATTTTGGTCCGTCATCTCCTTGTGCAAACGTTTTGAGGCTTACATTTTCTTCATTGTCATAGGTGTCCAAATGACCTAGCCTCAAGCCACCTTCAAGAATGTCATAAATTACAGACATAGCCTAACATTTATTAGAGGTCACTAAGAAAGTGTTTTGATCACTGCTTTGTCACCAAGGGACCTGTCCCTGGACTCAAAACCAGTCAACAATAGAGCATATCATAGCTTTAAAACCAGTCACTAAACTCTATCACAATAAGAAAAAATCAAGTACTTACCTATATTCTTGCTTCTAAAACTCAGACTGACATCCTACCTGAAATTTGCTTGAGATACACACCAGGATGAACTTTAAAATATTCTTAAGACTTTCCTATAACGATCTTTGAGATTTTTCTTGAATTTTCTCCTCAAGAATTGAAATTCTCCTTAAATCCGGTCTAAGAGAAGGTCCTAAAGTCTACCTTAGCTTTGATATTATAGAAGATATGTACCATGCCTTAAAATCACCTCAACTAGACCTTAAACTTGGTTTAAGCACTCCTGAAATATTCGCCCAGACATCCTTCTATATTCCCTGGAATATTCTGCACTTAGCTTCATCTTCCTTGGGAAATTTCCCTCTTTCAGGGGTGGCTCTGATACCATGTTAATTTTCAAGCTTAAACAGATAAAAAGAGTTCACAGTAGTGTTCTTTAACCTTTAAAAATTAACTAGAACATTAACTGAATCATAAGGATCACTAAAAGAAATACATTCACATAGAGGACAAGTATTTATCCTGGGAAACCCTAAAGGGGAAGAAAACCCAACAAACTTCTTCTTGGGATATATTGAATAGTCAAACAAGTATAATGGACTTACAAGACTCTTCTAGAAAGAGGGAGATAAGATACTAGCACTAAGACAATAGTTCTTATTGTTGTCATTGTGTCTTCAATATATCTAAGCCTCTACCAGTAGCTTTTTCTATCATCTAGTTGTTGTCACAAAATTGTTTTATTGTTGCTTGTTGGCTGCCCCAAATCTGGCCTTAAAGCTGTCTCATAACTACCATTAAAGTTGCCTCAAATTGCTACCTAGAACATAGTTTTTCCACCCTCAGAAAAGGCCCTTAGATTTTTTCCAGAATAGCCTTTAGTTGTTGTTCAGAACACCTTCAGTTGTTGTCCAAAACACCTTCATAACATAGTATATATGTTTCTATAGAACAATATCTTATATGCTAGCCAGAACTGAGTTATCAACTACTACATGATAGAGTAGATGGATGTTGCTAGAATAGATTAGTTGATGCCTTAGAATAGGCCTTGTTGTTGCCTCAAAATAGCCTATGATTGTCCCTCATAATAGTTCTAACTATTGCTCAGAATAAGTTAACTAATCTGATGTAAACCTGATATAGAAAACCGATATAGAAATTGATGCGAAAAATGATGTGAAAAGAGGGTACCTTCCTCTCTTTATATAGGATAGAGTCTAGGTTAGGTAGCCTTAGGTTAGGGCCACCTCCTAGGTTAGGATAGGATAGGATTTAAGTTAGGATAGTTAGGTTAGGGATGACCTAGGCTGACCTGGAAAGGGGGAAGTTTCAGGAGGGTGGTTTAGGAAGAGGCCATCTTGAGGAGGGCAGCTTGGAGGGTTTCTTGGAGGCTAGCTTGAGGAGGGAATCTTGGAGGCCATCTTGAGATAGGGAAACTAGGAGGGCTGATTGAAAATAATAACTTCTACGGCTGCTCAAAATTTAACATTTCAGGTCTGCTGTGATACCATGTTGAAGTTTTAATTATACAACTAGCAGTTACGATTCTTCTTTATTATTATAATCATTTAGCACATTAGATACATAAATAAGATCACTAAAAGAGAGGCAATAATAGAAACAATAGAGACACACATATTATCTTGGGAAACTCTCACGAGGGAGAAAACCCAGCAAAAACTTCCTCAATATAGATAGACCAAAGACCGAATAGAAGATCCTCCTCTACTCCTTCACTAGGAAGAGTAGCGCACCACTTAACCAAGAAATACCAAGAGATAGACCAAAACCCTCCTTGACGTCACCCTAGTTGCAATAGCTACTCCTCCGAGACTTGTGCACTTCTTCATAGCTGCAGAGCTAGTGTGGTGAGCGCGTCCAAATGAGGTGTTGGCCTCTCTTATAAATAGTGGTCTAACCAGCCTATAATTAGGTCTGGGCCGACCTGTCACTTTACCCTCTTAATTTACATTTAACTGTCAAGGCACAATAGGGACAACTTTTACTAAGGCACAATAGGGCTGACTTTTACTAAGGCACAATAGGGCTGACTTTTACTAAGGCACAATAGGGCCTAATTAAAGATAACATAATAATATTATTCAACTCTCTCTCACGTAGAATATTCTTCGAAGTTACAATATTTCAACATCTTCATCTTCTTATTCCTATCAATAGCTAGCAAGAAGTAGTCAGGTCTTCTAATCAATTACATAGCTATCTTGTAACTAAAATGTAGTGGCTAAGGCACCCAAGAATTCATCAAGAATGTATGAATGTATCTAAGCATGAGTAGAAACAAATTTTGTTGATTCTCTCAATTTGACTCGCCTCTCTCGGTCATTGCAATTGAGTTTGTCCAATCATTACACCCTTGTTCAGGGTATTTCTTACAGACTTAGAAGACCAACATTCTAAAGAAACTGATCAATATGTCGATTTTTTCCCCTTTTGATTCTCCGCTATCAATTCTTGGCTTACATCTTCATATGATTGGTATCATTTTCCATTGCTTCCAATCAATTCTATTTGAGTGTTTATTTCCTAGTTTTCTTAAATAGTCCAACTTCATATGTTTTTTCCATAACAAAGATTGGCGGGCACAACATATCAAATTGGATGAATAATGTGGGATGTCCAAGATGGTGGGTAGCCATGGGACACAATGTAGTTTAATAAGTCTACCACATTGACTACATTGACTGCTAAGACTTTGGGATAGTATTTGAAAAATTTAATGTAGAGGTCATGTATGTCATAGAACTCATTAGATTGAAACTTAAGGATGGAACAAAGTTTTGGATTGAAATGAAGTTGGTCAATAAAGGTGATATCTATGCACTTTTGTGTTTGTTGAGAAAATAATGTTTCTTTTTCTTTCTATAATGCTCCTATATATTCTTTAAATTTAATTAATCTCAATAATACTTCTATAATCTAAATCATACCAAGCACTATGTCGAAAATGTCCTTAACATACAATTCTTCAGAGAATCCGGTGCCTCTCTCTGATGATCTTGGAATTGAGAGCTAATATCAAGCAAGAGCCTCTTCATGCGATATAATTGTTCTTCCAGAAGCTCACAGTTGTCATTGAAGTGAATTACATCATCTATCTGTTGGATGAATTGTTGATTGAGTGGAACAAAAATAGCGTTGTTAATGGTTCTGGTTACAATATCCATTGCTTGCACCAACATCGAGTGAGATCAGAGTAGAATAACAAATGAAATTAGAGCAGGATAGAAGAGACTATGAATATTAAGAATATAACAGAAGGCAGCAAACAATAACGGACAAAGATGTCTATGCAGAATGCTGACTGAAAGACAAGGTTAATTGAAGGGAAGGGGATGTGAAATATATGAAGGTTCTCAATAGCAAAGCTACCATTCATCCACCATGAAATGGGAAAATAGGTATGCAGGTCAAACATTCATCGACGACTCTCCACCACTCTCATTTATTGTGCAGGTCGAAGCTGCTAAAAAAAGATGTGCAAGTCAAATACAAATTTACTGCTCACTCATTAAAGGAAGCAATGCCCATTTTTTTGAAGAATCGGTGAGAATAAGTAGGAAACAAAAGTCTAGATTAGAAAACAAATGTAGAATAGGTGAGAGTTAGTAAGGGTTTCAATTATTTCAATGTTCTAGAATTGAAAACAACTAAAATTCAACATAATAGTGAACACTATGCACGATAGCCAAAAAAGTTATAGATGCCCTTGCATCTATAACTTAAGATAAGAAGGAACGCGTAGGATGAAGATAAGAAGGAACAAAGTAAGATTGGGAGAAAAATGTGTATGTTAGTGAACTAATGAGGAAAGGAGAGGAGGTAGATTGGATGTGAAATATCTAAAAGCTTAGACATGATTTGGTTTGTGTTAAGTTTTAGCATACAATAATAAGATAATGATGTATGTTGGTGTACAGAAAAGATAATAATAAAAAAAGATAATAAGATAATGATGTTGGTGTAAAAAATTATATGGAATTGAGAATGTAAAGTTTGTTTTTTTTGCTCTCTTTTTAACAGTGTTGAGAGGTATTCATTGCATTGTTAGTTAGTATTTTTCTTTCAATCTAATATATATAGATAGGTATTCATGACATTATTGGAAAAAAGTACTATAGTTTTAATTTTTTATTTATGGGTTTTTGATAAGTTATGATTTAATTTTTTTATTAAAATAATCAACAAATTGGAAATAAGAGATAGTATTGAAAGGGATGGAAAGCTTTTTAATTTAAACATAAATAAATTAGGTTGCATAGCTGGCAATACCGGTTGCCATTAGGAATAAAAGTTAAATAAAGCACATACATTATCATAAGCACAAACATATCATTGAACATAATTTATTTTTAACCAAATTTTGCTTCTTCCGAATCCCCATTCCATTGATGTTTCTACTAAGGAGATTCCTTCGAATCAGGAAAATCCAGTTCCTCATCCAAAGTATTGGATTCAAATTCTCCTAACTCGGTAAAATAAAGTCAGATTCACCCCATCTCCCATCCATTGGTAAGTTGGGAAGACGAGATTGATAAAGCCGAGGCATTTAAGAAACAAAAACCTCCAAATAAAGAGAATATGGGGATGGCGGGATTAACGATGACACCATCATCGATCAAAGAAGTTTGGACAGTACTAGCAAACAATAAATAAACTCCAGCAACAACGCAACCAATGGTGACAAGAAGTCAAACTCTAAATCCAACATAACCATGTTTTTCTTTTGTCAATTATTATGCCAACCATTTGTCCGGACATATTCATGTAAGGGATCATGGAATGCATTTTTTTTGCATATCTAGAAAAATAGACGAGTAAATTTTGAATCTATGCTCATAAGTCGTCGCAATAGAATTTCAATAGTTTTTCTATGTACTATATGGAGTAGAAGCCACTGTAAAAAAATTTTAATCACTGGAGGAATCGACAACTGGGTCGGTCTTGTACTCGTGTGACATGTGGTCGATTCTGACCACTACCACTATAACCTCCAGGTACCATACGTATTCCCCTTCCGTAAGCATGGGTAAATCAGACCAATTTGAACTCATAACCTCATCGAACATAGCACTTCATATCACGACACTTGCAAATTGAGCTACCACTAGGGATAAGCTACTACAATTTTTGTTAATACAATTCTAAATAGAAAATTAAAAAAAAAAAAATCGTCCTTAGAGACCATAGGTTCAAATCCACAAGGGGGGTAGGGTAGTGTATATACACCTCTGTACATTTTAGCAATCAAATCAATATGCAAAGGGGGTCTCATACTTCTCCTATAAACAAGAAAGTCTTATACACTAATTTGGTTTGGAACTTGGTCCTTACTTTAAAATTAAATTAATATTATTATTTTAGATAAATATAATTTTTAACATATTTAAGTTTAATATAGTATTTATTTTTATTAAAAAATAAAAGTAAAAGAGTTAACATGTTTAATGAGATAATTGTATCTTATTATTGTAATAAGTTATTTTTTATAATGTATATATTAATACACTATTAAAAAAAATATAAATATAATTTGAAAAGTATTATGTTATCTTATCATAAATATAATTTAAAAAAATATTGTGATAAAATAATATTTTTTATTCAAACTAAATTATAAGTAACACTTTATTATTAAAAAAGAAATCCCAAACAATAAAATTTATTGAAAATATTTTTCTATATTTATAGTTTCTTTATTGTTATAGTTTGATGTATTTATAGTTTAATAAAAATGATATAATTAGTTGAAATGGATTAAATTAAAAGCATATATATAATTTATTATACTAATATTTTTTAACAAAGCTAAAAAAAATAAACTATCCTAATTTTATATTAAGTTTAATCTTTTAAAATAAGCAATTTTTTTAATAACCACAATTAAATAAATGTGTATAATAAATCATATTTAAAATATTTAATCATAGAAGATAATAAAATAGAGTATAATAATGAATTATATTAAAATATATGATTTATATTTATGTTAAATTTTAATTTTAAAATATTTATGATAATAATAATTTTAATAATTTATTAATTCATCAAAATAAAAGAGAATTAGAATACTTCTTTCCATTTTTTAAAAACTATCAAAAATAAAAAAACTTTTTTGAAATTTATTCCTTATGAAAACAAAATATTAAAACAAACATATTATTTTTTATATTTTTTAAAACTTCAATAAATTAAAATTGATATTTATAAATAATAACATCCACCTTAATCACCATTATTATCAAATACACAATTAAAAAATAAATAAAAATTTATCAACCTATTAATCAAATGTAAAAATACATCACATAAATCCTTGAAAACTTTACTTCTTAAAATTATTTTAATAAATGGATGGCCCGAGCTAGGGAAACTGGAACCCTAGCCGCGCGCATAGGCAGCCTCGGCCCTCTCGGCGGCCAGGCTTAGCTTGGGCGACTCCTCTCTAACCTGCTCCGGGACGATCGCTGGCAGCATTATCGGTTCAGAGCGGCCCCGTTTTGAAGATCTGAAGGCCATCGGTGCATACAAGCCGTGACTCGACACCCTCATCACAAAAATCGCGTTTTAGCACGCAGGGGCGGGAGGAAACGAATCAGTTCGGGCTTTGTTTATGGCAACCCCAGCCATGGACGCTGGTGGGGGCACCATCCCTA
>SNQJ01S0172431.1:0-20700 GCA_010110895.2 Picea sitchensis
TAAATTTTTGTGTACTTTGTATTTGATGTGATGTTGTTGATGTGATGTTGCTTATATTTATATTCTCATGATATACTGATGATATACGAATGATATATTGTTGATTAAGTTGAATTTTATATAGTGTGGTTAAAAGTGATAAAAGTGCTCATATTGATTCACCCCCCCTCTCAGTATTTCAAAAAAATCATCCAATTGTGTCTTTTCATTTATTGAGAACTAATAACCAATATTTCATCATCTTATTTTTATTCCTCCAGGTCTTATCCGGTTCTACTTTCTTTTAAGGTCCACGAGATCCCCATCCCAGTGCATCTGTATGAACGCAATATTTTAATTTTATTGTAAAATATATTGTTTTTTTAACTCCCCGAAGAATTTCTTCGAGGTGCAACTTTAATGAATTTTCAAATTTTGAATTTTGAATTTTGATATTTTTGAAGCGTACCTATAATATTTTCTTTTAGTGTAAATTCCATACTCTTTTAAAATTCTTTGAATCGTGGAATTATGCTTTTATGTCCTTTGAATGTGAACAAATCTTATTATGTTATGATGGATGTGAGGAATTCATTATTTTCATATTATGGTTTCCCTATATTTGTATAATATTGTGTTAATAATGTATTTAAGTATATAAAATATTCTTGGTCCTTCTCTCGGGAACTTTTTCTTTGTGAATATACTCTTATACTTCAAAGTGTATTTTCATAGTTTTTTTTCAAGCAATAAAATTTTTGGAGTTTTTTGTTTAGTACTCTCCTATTTGATAGTATATCTCAAGATACAACAAGTTGTATCTTTCATATTATAACAGAGTACCACCTCTATAAAAACACAGGGGGATTTTATTCTTGTGAGGTTATTTTTTGGATTTTGACCAATCTGAACATCAACAACTCTACATGGCTAAACTAATGTGACATAGTAGTGATATAGAGATATGTGTACATACATTGACCAAAATTGTAGTGACCTATCACCTATTCCTAGTTAATCGGCCATGCAGTCATCATTTAACCGAATCACACAAGTGGAGTGGATTAATATCATGCATGCACATGTGTAGTGCTCTTCTACCCTTATGCATGTGAAGTGCACCATCCTAGTGATGATTCCAAGGTGTGCATCCAACACTTGGCGATAATTCCAAGGTTTCCATGCGAGACTTGACTCCACTAGACTATTTGAAGTACAACTAAGTAATAACTGAAGAGGATGTGGTGCCCTCATCTAGGGAAGAATATTATTATATAAGGGAGAATACCTCAGACCAAGGGACACCCTCAACATAGATTAATGAACATAGGAAAATAAATTCTAGGTGGGTTTGTAATATCTTCAATACTGACTTCTTGTCCATGCTTTTGTATTTCTTCCTCAAACTTAATTAAAACTCGATGTACTGGAAGAAATCCCTTTGGAGGACTAAAAGTTGAAAGCTTTCATTGTCAAGTAGTGTCTTCAATGAGGTGCCATATATTTATGCAGGATAACCATTCTTCTTCAATCTACTTCTGAGATTCATGGGATATTCTACCCTGGAAGTTGGTAACTTGTGTTATATCATATTTGTTTAGCATTTTGATGCTATGCTCTTCATGCTCTCTATTTTTCTGAATATGTTTAATAATGTTTAATTGATCTTGAACTTTCCCTTATTGTTCTTTCCAAATCAAATTCTCCTTGTAAAGGATAGACAAATTCATGCTTATCTTTGGCAATTTGAATACTTTGGAAATGAAATATCCCTTAATTTGGGTATTTATTTTTTCTTCTACTATCACTTCCTCCACAAAGGTTGATATCAATCATTTTGATGCCTTATAGTACTTCACTTGATTTTCTAACAAGGGTATTTTTTTTTCCAAATTCTGGACTTATGTTGCCTATGATCTAGCCTTATCTATTGTTGCATGTGAAATGGCTAATATAGTAGGTAAAAGATCGCTCGATCTAGCTTGTAATTTGGTATCAATAACTTTCTCTTCTGTGGTGCACAAGATGGTAGTATTCAAGTCAATATTTTTCCTCTTTTGAGTCAATTTCACACTCATTTGTTTTCTTCTAATGTAAGAAATCAATTCAAGATCATCTACTTCCTCAAGTGGATCAGGAATATGTTTACCACACCATGATAAAGTGTTCTCCAATATGCTTTGGGTAATAATCTATTTCATAGATACTTGTTTACCTTTATGTGTACCCCACTTTGGAGTGACTACATCTTCCATGGTCAACTCAATGAAACTACTTGAAAGAGGTGTATCTTGTTGCTATGTTTGTTGTACTGATTGTTTCTCTACTTGGTTGGATGGTTGTTGTTCATGTGTATTCCCTTCATCATTATCATCATTTTCCTTGTGTTTTATTTGATCAATCTCTTCTTTTTGGAGTTTGTCTTGCTCTACTTTCTTATTTTCTAATTCCTCCAACCTTATTTTCTCAGTTACTTCCATTTTTTTATTTTTCTTGCCACTCAATTTCTTCTCATAGTCATTTTTCCTCCTCCCTTCTCATATTTTATATTACTTCAGCTTTAGATTTTTCTTCTACCTCTTGTTTATCTTTCTCTACTACTTCAGCTGACATTCTTTGTTCCTCTTATTTTCTCCTATTTTCTTCTTCTTCGTACTTCTTCGTAAGTTCTTCTTCTTATCTTCTTTTGATTTCTTCTTGCTTATTGTTTCTAATAAGATCTTCTTCATCCCTTAATCCATCTTCTTCAGATTTTATTTTATCCTCTTTATCATGTTTAATCATTCTCTCAGCCTTAATTAATTATTGTTTGATTCTTTCCATTTGATTGTTAGATGACATGCTATGAAAAGAAGCAAAATCCTTATATTGTAATCTAAGATGAACTTCCTCCTAGTCTACAACATTTTCATATGGAATTTCATTGTTCCACTATTCATGTGTGAAGGCCAAGTAATAGTGACCATCTCACTATGTTTTATGAGCAAACCAAAAGGGCCATGCCTTCTAACCTAACCTTGGGGAAAATTGTGCTTAATAATAACACTAGTTTCTTGTCTTACTTGTTTTGAGTTTACCAATCCATAATGTCTCAAGTATATATTATATGAAATCAAAGCTATTTCCCTTGCATCTTTAGCCAACAATGCATTAAACCCTTTCAAAATAGTCTAATCGAAAATCTCACTCAGGATTAACATATTCGGGACATATTTAGGTAGAATAAGGGGAGATGGAGTCACTCCATATATTATTAGATAGGTATAATATTCTTGGAGATACTTGTTTCCAATATTATTTATCAACCACATTTCTTCTTTACTCATTCTGGGACACTCTTTGCAAATGACTAACCTATACAAAGGTGCATGGAAGAAATCACATATTCTGGMGTAATTTTTGTTATATTTGTTCTCCCAAATTATTTGACAATATACATGTTCAAGGGTTATGACATGTTCCAACTACAKTTTAGACCAAGAAAAGGATTGGTGGTGAAAACTACATCCATTAAGTATGAAACCATGTAGAATGTAGTAACAACTATGACATTGGATTTAGATTTTTTTKCTTTGTTCATCGCTCTATTAAGAGAATGGGACGTAATGGATACCCAATTAAATACACCTCCAGTGGTGAAAACTGTGTATGCCAATGGCATCCAGGTATAATTGAAATGGATATAACTTTGTTCCCCATATAACATGGATATCAAATCCATTATACATATGTAGGGATCCCTCAACTTGGTCATAGTATAGATTCCATCTACCTTCTCAAAAAATATTTTATCTTCTACCCACCAACTAGTGAGTATCTTTTTGGTGTCATGTTATCGATTAAATCATTATACAAATATTATGATCATGTGCCTTTCAAGTTGTATAAATTTATAATGTTTCTCTAATTATGATCATGATAAGATGAAATGCATATTCCTTCATCATTCAAAATTGTTCCATGTTTCACATCAGTGTGATAAATTATCCACTCTAATGCTTCTAAACAAGGAATTATTGGAGTCATTGCAACAACTAAATGAAGAAAATATATTTTGGAATTGATGAACACAAGATCATCAACATTTCTCATTTTAGGGTCACTAGGAGGTATTACATCAAGGTAGTCTTCCTCATGGATTCTCCTCTAAATATATCCCCAACTTGGGAAAGGATTTTAGGGACTAATTTTGTATTATGTTCCCTTATATACTGGCCTCATAAGATCAATGTCTAGTTTGGATATCTAGATGACAAGACTGAATTGATTTAGATTTGATTCCATTTGTGTGTCTCCCTCCTCCAAGCTTTCAATCATGGATTGTTTCCCTTTGGGAGATTTTTTAGGGATCCTAGAAGAAGAACTTATTGGAGGCATTATATGTGAAGAAATAAAAATGGAATTAACATTATAAAATTGGTTTTACTCATATTTTATAGATTCTAACAATTTCAAATTTATTGGAAGAAATATAATGCTTTTAAAATAGAACACATTCTTTCAATTTTATCAAAAATTATGCACAAAGGTCTAATTCATTTTAGGAAAACTTGAAAAAGAGAGTTTCATGAAGAATACTTGATTTGTTCAAATAAATTGTTTCTACACTTGCAATTCAAATAGTGTCGAAGTTTTTTAAAAGTGATACAATCAATCAACTATCTAGAAATTGCAAGTAAAATGTTGTATATTAGAAACCGGATGCAAGACTATGATAATGCAAGAAGCACTATGATATGAGGACAGAAATTCAAACAAATTCCAACAATTGCACTAGATATGAATGAATTCATGCAATCAAAATTTTAACTTAAGACCGATGAATGAAAACCTGATGAAATCAATCAATCTTAGAGAAAATTGTTGAAATATTATGATGACTTAAATGGGTGCATAATGAGATCAGATTTAATAAAAAAAATTGTATTCAAGATGATGGGACATTTCATCCACAAATTTGCATCGAATTAATGGTGATGCAATGTATTTAAATGGTCATTGGAGTAACATTTAAACTTTGGATCAGAGCAATACAAACACTTTTAATCCAAGGAAAAAGTTGAAATAGGAAGCGATGAATGCACTTTACCAATTTCATGTATCAAAGCTTAAACCGTATATTAAAGTTAAATCTTAAAGTTAAAATGTAGTCCAATGATCAAAGAAAATTTAAATTTTTAATCAAAACCCAATGGAATAAATTTAAAGTTTAGTTGCTCCATGAACAGAGTAGATTTAAAATTTCGAAAAAACTAAATTTCAAAGTGTTCCCCATCGTATAAAGTTGATCGGGCTACATTTTAAATTTTTCATCAGAGGCAAAGTAAACGTGTTCCTTCGATGAAAGGCTAAAATCACTCTGACCTAAAATTTTCAAAACTTAGCAAATGGAATTTTTTAACTTAGAAAGAAAAAAAAAAATCTTTCAAAAATTAGCTAGGTAAACAAAAAAACTTGTTTCTCATGAAAATTAGAAGAAAAATGAACTTTAGACTAAGAAGGGAATTAAATTGTAGGAAGAGTATAAAGTAGTACCCAAATTTATGAAAAACATTGAGGGTGTTTTGAAGCCTCGATAAATGGTAATTCATTAGGTGAATCCATTTTCTTTGCATGCATACCCTCAAATAGAAACACATTCAATTTCAAGTGAATTGCAAGTTAGAAGAAAACTTGGAAACAAAAAGAATTCATAAATTCTCTTCAAATCAACCCTAGAGTAATTATTTATCTTGTAATAAAGTACCTAGTCACTTAACCAACAAGAATGCTAAGTATTTCCCCTGAATGGGGTGTCAAATCGCTCCACACGTCCATCTGAGAACCCAGAGTTCTCCACCTCTCCACGGGCCACGTGACAACACATGCAGCTCCCTCCTGCCTTTATTACCTCCATATGAGCTTCGCAACTCTTCATTATTGTGTGATACCAACTAAATGCTCCAGTGTGCCTTGTTCTAGCTTCTCTTCATGGAAAATGAGGTTGTACATCGCTCAATCCTTCTGCGCTCATGTGCAATTACTCTCCATTATCCCTCTTATGGTGACGCCCCTCCCTCTAGTTTGCATCCATCTCCCCCTCCCTCCAGCTACTCGTGCACTATCATTCTCTCTGGTGCCCACCTGGGTTTCTTTGTTTTCATCTCTGCCTCACCCTCACGTTCGTCTGGCTATTCCTCACCTTCGTGGGAAGAAAAGAGAGGTGTTCTTTGGTACCAGAACAAAGCGGACATGGCCAGTCGACATCCGCCTACCTTTTCTCCCGCACTTAGTTCCTCACCCTCGTCATCCACTCAGTCCTCCCCAGGCCAAAGTGGTCTTCTTCCTCTTTCATCACCATGGGATTTTTGAGTTGAATGGTTCGACCTTCAGGGAAATTCTCTCGACTTTGCTCCTGGACCTCTCCTGGATCTGGCCTCGACTTCACAGCCAGCACATGCACGCCCTTCTAGTCCACCACCCTTCACTCCCTCGCCACCTCCTTCGACACCCACGTCACCACCTTATGTGCCTTTTATTGAGGAATTCAACACTCAAACGCAAGAAATACAATTGGAAGCGCCTCGAGGCCAATCTCTTCTCCAACCGAACGGTTCTTCGTGCCCGCAACTCAGATATTCGATCTCGATTCTTCAAGATTTTCTCTTCGTAGTCCATAAGGACGTCGATGACCTCATTTTTCAATTGGAACACCTGGACCAACATGCAAATAAAATTGAATCTCTACTTTTGACCCTGCTCCACTCTCTACATTCACCAGATTCGGGCACCAATTCTACAGCATCTCCAGGGGTGTTTCTTGCTCCAGACTTCTAGGAGGAGGATGAAGGAGACGTGGACAAATGCGCAAAGGAAGTCCAGGAAAAGAAAGACCAACGCATAGAGGAAGTTGAGAACAAGCAAGTGCACCAGACACCATGACAGTCAGCAAGCGCACAGGTGTCAAAATTCTTGTTTTATTTTGACAAATGTTAGTTGTTACTGGAAGATTATTCATAGTCGGTTGGAGTCTAGCAATGTCAATGTTGTGGGCCTATCAAAAGATAGGATTTTTTTGGTTCATAATATGCTCTTCCTTTGGTTTACAGTATGCATGAATGGGTCGGTCGAATCGGTTTCCCATGGGGTGATTCAGGCAATTATGTTTAAATATTACTGACTTTTACAGTCAAGTGTCAGGCTCAGTTAGTTTCCCTTCAAGGCAACTCAGCACATCCAAAACTCGATATCATGTTGATACTATAATTTTTTTCTCCATGAAAGGTAATATATAAATTCTTACTTAAAAAATAATGTTAAGTCTTTGATTGAAACCTAACTTTAAGATTGAATAGGGAAATTATTTTTCACATTTTTTTCTCTATTTGGGAAAAAATATTTAGATATCTAAGTTACTCAATAATTTTTTCGTTATTTCTCTACTTCCTGTGAGATTCAATAACCTCGCCAAAGTCACCTCGATATCACAAACCTTGCTCCAGTAACAACAAGCATCTATATCCCCGACAAAGATATTTGCATTCCCTCATAAATTTGTACCCTTATTCAATTTTCTTCCTTTAAATGCCTTTTAAATGGTTTTCTTCTCTTTTCTTTCTTTTGTTTTCTTGTATACTTTACTTTTCAAATGAAAGAGAGGATGATGAAACAAAATCCTTATTAGGTCTTTGAGGATGGTATCTATTGATGTAGGAATGGATCAAGCACTCGAGAATTAAGATTTTACTTCCTAGAGAAAAGTGACATCCATCAAAATATCATCCTTACTTTAGATGGAATAATGAAAATTATGACTCAATTGATCATTCTTTATTGTAAATAACTAGTTGCTTCATTAACAAAGATATTGAGTGTTTCCAAAGTTTCATGTAGGATGAGATATAGGTATTATTTTTCCTCATTCAACTAAAACAGACTCACTTTACTTTTGATGGAAGAACATATTTGGGCATTTAACAAAGGGAGAGATTCATTTTTTTCACCAAGTGTCAAAAACATAGCATACCTTAAAAAGTAGTAAGTTAAAACAAAACAAGCAATGACAAACTCTAAGTAACTGAAATCAAGACTTAACTAAAAATCAAATCAAGATCATGAAATGAAACAAAAGAAAATTATATGAAATTGTTTTCTCTTTCATAACAATAAATCGAAATGTCACTTAAGGATCTAGCCATTGAGAATAAGGGAATCGAGCTCACCTTATAGGTTTTGTAACTGATACATACTCGTCCCTATCTTTTTGGCAATTTGGTAAGCACCAAGCCATAAATTCTGAAACTTGGTGTGTTTCTTTTAGGTTCATTCACTTTGTCCTATTTTAAGACCAATTCACCTATCTCAAAATGATTATCACCAGCATTGTGCTTGTCAAACCACATTTTGATGATTTGTTGGTGAGCTGCAAATTTTTGTTTGGCTTTCTCCCTTTCTTCTTCCAACATAATAAGTTTTTCATTTCTATTTTGGAGAGTAGGAAAAGTTTGATCTCTTGAGGCTTGGGAAATTTGAAGCGATGGAATGCAAACATTCAGCGGAAGAATTGCTTCTTGCCCATAAACCAAGTAACAAGGAGAAGTACCCAATGCNGGAATTTTTTAACTTGAAAAAAAAAAAAAAAATCTTTCGGAAATAAGCTAGGTAAACAAAAAAACTTGTTTCTCATCAAAATTAGAAGAAAAATGAACTTTAGACTAAGAAGGGAATTAAATTGTAGGAAGAGTATAAAGTAGTACCCAAATTTATGAAAAACATTGAGGGTGTTTTGAAGCCTCGATAAATGGTGATTCATTAGGTGAATCCATTTTCTTTGCATGCATACCCTCAAATAGAAACACATTCAATTTCAAGTGAATTGCAAGTTAGAAGAAAACTTGGAAACAAAAAGAATTCATAAATTCTCTTCAAATCAACCTTAGAGTAATTATTTATCTTGTAATAAAGTACCTAGTCACTTAACCAACAAGAATGCTAAGTATTTCCCCCGAATGGGGTGTCAGATCGCTCCACACGTCCATCTGAGAACCCAGAGTTCTCCACCTCTCCACGGGTCACGTGACGACACATGCAGATCCCTCCTGCCTTTATTACCTCCATATGAGCTTCGCAACTCTTCATTATTGTGTGATACCAACTAAATGCTCCAATGTGCCTTGCGCTAGCTTCTCGTCATGGAAAAGGAGGTTGTACATCGCTCAATCCTTCTGCGCTCATGTGCAATTACTCTCCATTCTCCCTCTTATGGTGACGCCCCTCCCTGTAGTTTGCATCCATCGCCCCCTCCCTCCAGCTACTCGTGCACTATCATTCTCTCTGGTGCCCACCTGGGTTTCTTTGTTTGCATCTCTGCCTCACCCTCACGTTCGTCTGGCTATTCCTCACCTTCGTGGGAAGAAAAGAGAGGTGTTCTTTGGTACCAAAACAAAGCGGACATGGCCAGCCGACACCCGCCTAACTTTGCTCCCGCACTTAGTTCCTCACCCTCATCATCCACTCAATCCTCCCCAGGCCAAAGTGGTCTTCTTCCTCTTTCATCACCATGGGATTTTTGAGTTAAATGGTTCGACCTTCAGGGAAATTCTCTCGACTTTGCTCCTGGACCTCTCCTGGATCTGGCCTCGACTTCACAGCCATCACATGCACGCCCTTCTAGTCCACCACCCTTCACTCCCTCGCCACCTCCTTCGACACCCACGTCGCCACCTTATGTGCCTTTTATTGAGGAATTCAACACTCAAACGCAAGAACTACAATTGGAAGCACCTCAAGGCCAAGCTCTTCTCCAACCGAACGGTTCTTCATGCCCGCAACTCAGAGATTCGATCTCGATTCTTCAAGATTTTCTCTTCGTAGTCCATAAGGACGTCGATGACCTGATTTTTAAATTGGAACACCTGGACCAACATGCAAAGCAAATTGAATCTCTACTTTTGACCCTGCTCCACTCTCTACATTCACCAGATTCGGGCACCAATTCTGCAGCATCTCCAGGGGTGTTTCTTGCTCCAGACTTCTAGGAGGAGGATGAAGGAGATGTGGACAAATGCGCAAAGGAATTCGAGGAAAAGAAAGACCAACGCATAGAGGAAGTTGAGAACAAGCAAGTGCACCAGACACCATGACAGTCAGCAAGCGCACAGGTGTCAAAATTCTTGTTTTATTTTGACAAATGTTAGTTGTTACTAGAAGATTATTCATAGTCGATTGGAGTCTAGCAATGTCAATGTTGTGGGCCTATCAAAAGATAGGATTTTTTTGGTTCATAATATGCTCTTCTTTTGGTTTACAGTATGCATGAATGGGTCGGTCGAATCGGTTTCCCCATGGGGTGATTCAGGCAATTATGTTTAAATATTACTGACTTTTACAGTCAAGTGTCAGGCTCATTTAGTTTCCCTTCAAGGCAACTCAGCACATCCAAAACTCGATATCATGTCGATACTATACTTTTTTTCTCCATGAAAGGTAATATATAAATTCTTACTTAAAAAAAAAAAATGTTAAGTCTTTGATTGAAACCTAACTTTAAGATTGAATAGGGAAATTATTTTTCACATTTTTTTCTCTATTTGGGAAAAAATATTTAGATATCTAAGTTACTCAATAATTTTTTCGTTATTTCTCTACTTCCTGTGAGATTCAATAACCTCGCCAAAGTCACCTCGATATCACAAACCTTGCTCCAGTAACAACAAGCATCTATATCCCCGACAAAGATATTTGCATTCCCTCATAAATTTGTACCCTTATTCAATTTTCTTCCTTTAAATGCCTTTTAAATGGTTTTCTTCTCTTTTCTTTCTTTTGTTTTCTTGTATACTTTACTTTTCAAATGAAAGAGAGGATGATGAAACAAAATCCTTATTAGGTCTTTGAGGATGGTATCTATTGATGTAGGAATGGATCAAGCACTCGAGAATTAAGATTTTACTTCCTAGAGAAAAGTGACATCCATCAAAATATCATCCTTACTTTAGATGGAATAATGAAAATTATGACTCAATTGATCATTCTTTATTGTAAATAACTAGTTGCTTCATTAACAAAGATATTGAGTGTTTCCAAAGTTTCATGTAGGATGAGATATAGGTATTATTTTTCCTCATTCAACTAAAACAGACTCACTTTACTTTTGATGGAAGAACATATTTGGGCATTTAACAAAGGGAGAGATTCATTTTTTTCACCAAGTGTCAAAAACATAGCATACCTTAAAAAGTAGTAAGTTAAAACAAAACAAGCAATGACAAACTCTAAGTAACTGAAATCAAGACTTAACTAAAAATCAAATCAAGATCATGAAATGAAACAAAAGAAAATTATATGAAATTGTTTTCTCTTTCATAACAATAAATCGAAATGTCACTTAAGGATCTAGCCATTGAGAATAAGGGAATCGAGCTCACCTTATAGGTTTTGTAACTGATACATACTCGTCCCTATCTTTTTGGCAATTTGGTAAGCACCAAGCCATAAATTCTGAAACTTGGTGTGTTTCTTTTAGGTTCATTCACTTTGTCCTATTTTAAGACCAATTCACCTATCTCAAAATGATTATCACCAGCATTGTGCTTGTCAAACCACATTTTGATGATTTGTTGGTGAGCTGCAAATTTTTGTTTGGCTTTCTCCCTTTCTTCTTCCAACATAATAAGTTTTTCATTTCTATTTTGGAGAGTAGGAAAAGTTTGATCTCTTGAGGCTTGGGAAATTTGAAGCGATGGAATGCAAACATTCAGCGGAAGAATTGCTTCTTGCCCATAAACCAAGTAACAAGGAGAAGTACCCAATGCNATAAGTTTTTCATTTCTATTTTGGAGAGTAGGAAAAGTTTGATCTCTTGAGGCTTGGGAAATTTGAAGCGATGGAATGCAAACATTCAGCGGAAGAATTGCTTCTTGCCCATAAACCAAGTAACAAGGAGAAGTACCCAATGCTCCTTTTGGTGTAACTCTATCTTCCAAGAGAGCATTGGATAAGGCATTGTGCAAGTTCCTATGGTTCTCAACTATAGTATTATTAAAAATAAGGATCAAGTTCTTAAGTTGACTCAGCTACTTCATTCCCTTGTAAATAGTACTTAGTTGAACACCGAAGAATTATCCCCTTGTCCAAAGCAAATTCAAATAGTAGCAAGGAAGAAAAATATGAAGCATTGTCAAATACAATGATCAAAGGAAATATAAATTTAGTGATTGAGGAAATGACTAATCACCTTTTCATTTACTTTTGTTAAAGGCACAACCTTAGAACTATTGAGATTATGGTTATACTGAGAGGGGGGGTGAATCAGTATAAGATGTTTTTTACTTTATTTATCCATTCATCAATCAGTCGTTAACTGAGAAACAATAATCATATATAAACTCAAATCACAATGCACAAAGTTTAACGTGGAAACCCTTGTGGGAGAAAACCACAAAAAATTATCTTTTATAATTTTTTGTTGGAACCAACCTATTGTTACAAATATTGTAGGCACCGACCTACTAGAGACACCAATCTCCTTAGTTGAGAACCAACTCAACAAGATGTAGGCACAAACCTACTAGGACATCAATATCCTCAATTGAGCACCAACTAAATAAGATGTAGGCACCAACCAACTGGAGACACTAATTTCCTCAACTGAGCACCAACTCAATAAGATATCACAAATAAAAAATCTTCATACACAGAGTACTTCTAAATTCACCTGCATGCTACATTCCACATACAATCCTTCAAACATTAGCAAGCCTCATAGCAGCATTCCTAGAATGTAATCACTGATGGAAACATCCACTGACGATAAAATCCATTCACGGTAATGTACACTAAAGGAAATATCCACTCACGAAAACATCATGGAAACATTAAAACTTCATAGCAGAGCATACATAAATTGTTAAGAACCCAATACTTGCATACAAAAACACCACAAAATAGGACCAAGAATAAACCAAAGATATATGAATACAATCACCACACAAGATATATGGAACAATATAGAAAACTACCACTTTATTATATCAAAACCCTTGAGGTAGGGCAACACCATACAATGAATCCTATTATGGAAGGGATCCTCTCCTATTCACTTTCCTCTTCGAGGGGGCTTCCTCCTATTGAGCTACCACTCCAAGTACAATACTTCTCTTCATATCCCATTACATTGCTTGAACCGTTTTATATAGTGCTACCATAACCTAAGAACATTCTAGAGGAGGAATCTTCTAGAAGTAGAACCTTCCAAGAAGTCATCTTACACTTATTATATCTAACTACCCATTTATTATATCGAACTACCATAATGGGCCTTATTTAATAATATAGTGGACCTAGTCCACCTTAAATTGAATGGCCTCCACTATTATCATTATGGCCCATTTGGGCCCCCCCTCTACCTCTCTAACTACCTAACATTCCATCCCCCTTATGAAAGCGTTGTCTTCAACGCTTGATGTACCATATACCAAGGTCCCATGGATAAGTGTGGACCATAGTGCTAAAGTAGACTAGAGAACTAGGGTCCCATTGAGAAATGGAAGCCACCATGCTAAAGTAGTCCAACTTCCATTCTAAACCAGGGTCTCATGTTCAATTGCTCATGTGAACACCACACGGAAGATATCGACACCCCATATCCAACTGAAAATGATGCTCCCAATATTGACACCTATCATGTGGATCCAAATAAGAATATTCATCCACATAGTGGGAAAGGGTCAAAGCTGAATATGGAAGGAACAATACCATTGTAGAATATGCAGGCTGGACGTTGGCAATCATAACTAGCTCTTGATGTGGGACATTGATGTTCCCTATAGAAGGTGGAGTAGAGTCATCAAATAAAATATGGAAGTGGTTTTCATCCCAGAAATGAAAACTATCCATATACCAATCATCGCAATCAGCCTCAAAATCATACCAAGCATACATTTCTTGATTATATTCATCCATGATATCTACCATAAGAAATCTCTCATTCATGCTATCCAATGAATCTTGAATACTACGAAAACTATCATTGAGTCCGACTGTGAGGCCATCTATAAATTCATCCAATGTTTCATTCAATGTGTCATAGAATTGGGCTTTGAATGCTTCAGTCATCTGTAGAATTTATTTGAGGGTTTGAGAGGAAATAGCCATTGGAAACACCACATAAAATATACCAAAAGAAAGCTCTTAAAATAATTTATTCAATGGCATTGATCTGGTAACAATCTGAGAACCCTATAGAAAATTATGAACTCTATATTCCCGCCGCCGTCATGAAAAAACCCAAAAAATAGAACAATAAGTTACAGTAGAAAATCGCGGCTTTTCCGGAAAACCCTGAAAAACGGTTGAATTTAAAATGCTCATAACTTCACTTCTCGAACTCTGTTTCGACTGATTTGTTTTTTGAAATTGGGTATTTTTCCGAGAGGAATTCAAATACCCAATTTGTTTTTCCAAATTAATTTCATAAAACTTCAAATCTGAACATGAATTGTGTCGCCCTCTTTTTTTTTCCTAAAATATTTCTGCAAAAAGAAAAACAAATGTCTTCCCTTCTTTGGCCAAGGAAAGTGCTATGATACCAATTGTTAAGAACCCAATACTTGCATACAAAAACACCACAAAATAGGACCAAGAATAAACCAAAGATATCTTAATACAATCACCACACAAGATATATGGAACAATATAGAAAACCACCACTTTATTTTATCAAAAACCTTGAGGTAGGGCAACGCCATACAATGGATCCTATTATGGAAGGGATCCTCTCCTGTTCACTTGCCTCTTTGAGGGGGCTTCCTCCTATTGAGATACCACTCCAAGTACAATAATTCTCTTCATATCCCATTACATTGCTTGAACCCCCTTATATAGTTATACCATAACCTAAAAACATTCTAGAGCAGGAATCTTCTAGAAGTATAACCTTCTAAGAACTCCTCTTACACTTATTATATATAACTATCGATTTATGATATCTAAAAACCATAGTGGGCATTATTTAATAATATAGTGGACCTAGTCCACCTTACATTGAATGGCCTCCACTATTATCACTATGGGCCCTTTGGGCCCCCCCACTACCTCTCTAGCTACCTAACAACGATCAAAATCCATCAATGAGATTTATTTAGAGAAAAGAATCAAAGTGAAGAAGAAGAAATTTTGACACCCCACCAGCCTAAGTAAAGATTAGGGGGTAGGGTGTGTTACAATATTATACAGTTCAAAATATTGATCTATTTGGTTTACCCAAGTAAATATGTGTGTACCATCAAACTTCTTTAATTCAATCTTGGGAAAGTTGAATTTAGTATCCCCACCATAATTAACTCTACTATTAGAGTTAAATCCACTAGAAAATTGATTTTTATCGGCAGGTTGTTCAACTAGAATACTACATTTATTTTCCTGAGTTCCTTGCATTTTGGTATCTACTTTAGAGAGTCTATGATCTAGAGCATGAAACATCATGGAAGATAAGGAATTTTGCAATTCCTTCATGGATTTTTGTATATTTTCATCCATCTTATTTCCCATGTCATCCATCTTCATATCTATCTTATTTTCCATTTCATCCATGTTTATTTTCATCTCATTCTCAATCTCCTTCATCTTCTTATCCATATTGTTTTCCATTTCATCCATATTTCATTTCATAGTTTCATCCATCTTATGTTCCATTTGCTCCCTATTTTCAAAGATCCTCTTTTTCGTCTGACAATAAATCTCATCTATTTCATCTTGAGTCATGGTTGAGTTTTCTAGAGGTTTAGTTGGTGAAGTAAATTTGGGAGGGGACATTGGAGCCATGTGAGAAAATAATAATTCTCCTATTTTTCCTCTTTATTACAAATTTTGAATCACCAAAAATAGATCTTCCAATAAAAAGTTATGTCAATTATAAGTTACATACCTTTTAAGCCCTTAATTTGGAGAATGTCCTCCTGGCCAACCTTCCTTCTAATGTATTTCTGAAATTTAAACCCTTATGAGTCTTAAATTTATGCATGTGTTACTCAAAAATTTATTCTCTGCAATTCCATAGACCTGACCAAAATTGGAAGTGTTAAGTGAAAGTTAGGGTAACTTTCCCAAACCTTGTTGATTTATGGCCTTTCCGGGAGAGCAAACTTGTACAAAATGTCATGTGTCCAATATTTGATACCTTATTCTGAAATTTCTACCTGAAATATTATGGACTGTCTTCTTTCTAATGCAATACGTCTCCCATAATTTGGATCCTTTCTGAAGAGGATATGGTTTTTTAACCCAGATCACCTATTTGAGACTTGTTATAGGACTAGTCAACAAACCCTATCTTTCATAGGGTATATCTCCGAAAGTATAATGAACCAAAAGCTTAAATTTTCAACATAGATACCTTGCTACTTCATCTAAATAAACTCCAAGTTTCATTGTTTTAATCATCTAATAAACAAAATTATAGTGAAAATTCTAAGATGACTTTGTTGGAAAAGAAAAACCCTAGGATTGAGGCTATGATACCAAATGTTATGATCCAATGCCTTAAAAAATGATAAAGAGTCAATGATTACGGTCCAATTCGAGGGGGAAACCTCATTTTATGATATATCCAATACAGAATACAATATGAGATGAGATAGTATTCCCCTAAGACTAAGTCTCCTAGTTATATATATAGGAGACAAAGGGTACAATTGTAGTGAAAGGGTGCAATGAAGGGTTCTAGCCGACATACAAATATAACACTAGAATTATAATAAATAAATATCTAGGGCCTAATAAGGGGTTTTATGCATAACATGGGGCTTTGTATGGGGATTTTTCTAGGGATTAACATCTTCTCATCTATTTCTAGGCCCAAAACCCATGGACACTCCTGACAAACTGCTTCCCAAACACAATATGCAAGAGATTAGTGTATGTTATCAATCTTGACGCTCACCTATAGAGGATAAGCACTTAAAATCGATAGAGGAGAACAAAAGTTGAGGATATAACCCAAGCTCCCAATCCTTCAAGCAAATAAATGAGTTGGGTATTATATAATCTGAACACAAAGGAGAAGGCTCATAGAATTCCCATCTTCAAAGAAGGAGTTGTAGAGGTAGAACTCAACATCAGGCTTGTTGAAATGGCTAGTACGAATGTAAATTAGAAGGAAAGTTAAATGCAATGTAAAAATAACCACCAACAACATCCATCGGATCATATTGTAGGATTGATACTGCAACCAACCATATGCATGCACCTACCCTTTCAACTCAACATTAAAATCCTAGTATGAGATGGCCATGTGGCAACATATGAACTAAGTATTTGATGTATCAAATATTGATATGATAAATACGATGGAGGGTCAAATATATAGCTTGGTTTCCAATGCTAATGTTTTGCATAAAGTGACCTTGGATTTTTTTTTAAACTTGGGTGCATATATACCAATGTTTGGCATGGTTGAAACCCTAGTTTTTGACCTTATGCCATGTATATATTTTTTTTGTATTCGTTGTTTGCAACTTAGCATGTATAAATATAATCCCAAGCACAAGAATGCTTGCAAATAGAGCTCAATTTTTCCTTTATGCAGATGCAAACTTCATTTTAGCCATGAACTAACCATGTTTGTATCGATTGCAAGTCCTCCAGTCTACATGCATACAATCAAAATGATTAGTCTTTTTTATCATGTTAACAACATATAACATTGAATTCATCAATTAATAAGCAACTTATAGACAATTGTAATCACATGTAAAAAGGCCACGCATCCATATTTAAGCATATGATATAAATACTCCTCTGTGAAACATGCCATCATTTCTAATAAATTGGAACAACTATGTATCAAGTTAGAAACATGTAGTATTTCCATAATCAATAGAAACACATTAGAAGCATCATAGAGTAAACCATGGATCACATCTTATCAAAATTAGACATAGATGGATTACCAATCAACGACCTGTATAAAATATTTTCACCATAGTGCACATTAGGAGGATACCTTATAGTGCCCAACAAGGGTTTGGGTTACTTAACGATAAGTAGGGATGAGATTAGTGTTTCTTTAGGCTTGTATAAGCGAGTCAAAATTTTGATGGGTAGCTTCACTGTGATATTTTGAAATTTTTTAGGTTTTAACCATTTTTAAGGTCAGTGTCTAACAACTAAACAAACACTTTGTTTCCAGTAATGTGTGAGCCTTCAAATCTATGGTCTTGTAACTTGAACTTGGGTTAGTTATTAGAAAATTAAATAAATAGCACTCGGAAAAATTAGATTATGATAGTGAGGTGGGTAACAGAATCCATCCCTAAAAATAGAAATATGTGGATAGAGTTAGGCTATTGTTATATAGTGGGTGAAGAAAATGGATCATATAGAGGAATCAACAACCCACGCAATTTTTTCAAGCATTCAAACTTTCCCAATATCAACATTAGAACCCCTTGGAAATTCTACTTTTGTTTCATGATATAAACATATATTACCATTAAACTAACATCAACCATGTTATAAATAAGACAATAGAATTATATAAGTACAGTGGAGTAGGAAATATTGCTTGAGGTCTCATTAGGCTATACAAGTATATTCTTGGGTAGCCATACAATGATGAAAAACTAAATGCAATTTACCTAGACAAAAGTGTTGAAACAATAAATGTACATAAAATTATTCAAGCAATCAAGAAAAATGAAAACAAGACATGAATTATGAAGCAAAAATTTAAACCAAAAGAAGAAAAGAAAAGAACCCTTGAAAATATATAATACAACACTGAAATGCAATTGCAAAACAACAATATTTTTTTTTAATATTTACAAGGCAAGAAAATACTTGCTCTTCATGGAGGGTGCCATTTGCAATGATAGAATGAATCTTGTTTTACAAATGTGAAATAAGTTATAGACCTACCTATGAGAAAAATTCTAACATGAGGCCAAGGTACCAGGAATCATATACTAGCATTTAGGCTCAAACATTTATCTAAGGCACAAGAAATTTTAGTAAACCATCTTAAAAGGGAGATATTCATTGTCCTAGAATAATCAAACTATTTGAGACAAGAATCTCAAACCCTATCGTGAAGGATTTGCTTCAAAATGAAATACTTTCCCCACCTCTTAGAAGAAATAGAAGGCAACTTGCAAGAAATGGAAAAATTGTTATTAGCCTCAAACAATACCTTAATGTCCTCCTTAGTACATGATGTAAGCTAGATAGTAAAGTTACCTATCTCAACCTTGATGACATGATCAGAGCAACCATATTCTTCAATTCAAGACTTGGGATAATCATCATAAAGAGTACGGCTTGGATCAAAAGGGGTATATTCCTAGGTTATGATGGAGTCATTACAGATTGTAGCTTCCACTAGGAGACAATTTTAAAATGGTCTTGAATTCAAAGATTGCTAACTTAACATCTTCCTTATTTGAAAAAGTATCGAGTTCCATGAAATCATTCTTCTCAAAATAAGTCCCTAGAAAACTGATCATGGAGGAAAATCAATGTCAATTATATCCACCATTGGGAACATTAGGCCCATGTGCAATTTCTTCAAAGAAGAGAAAATCACTCAAAGAGTAGATTTCTAAAGGAAAATTAGAAAGCAAATCATGGTGACTAGTGGCATAAGGGTCCAATACTTTTGTTGGTATGTTGAGAACATATCCATGCAGTACTCGTCAACTTAACATCTTCCTTATTTGAAAAACTATTGAGTGTCATGAAATCATTCTTCTCACAATAAGTCCCTAGAAAATTGATCTCGGAGGAAAAACAATTTCGATTGCATCCACCATTGGGAACTTTAGGCTCATGTGCAATTTATTTAGAGAAGAGAAAATCACTCAAAGAGTAGGTTTCTAAAGGAAAAATAGAAAGAAAATCATGGTGACCAATGGCATAAGGGTTCAATAATTTTTTTGGTATGTCAAGAACAGTCTCCTTGGGGTACTCATAATACATAGGACTAGTTTTATTACTATTGACCTCCTTGGAATAGGATATCCTATGGTCACTTATGTCAGTGAGGAGATCATGTCTAGGATTCTCATTTTCAAGCTCATTCATTAGGCAAAGCTAAGCTTCTAAATTGATCATGAATAAATAAGTCATATGTCATATATTCAAACTAAACATTGGCAGTGACTACATCATACTCTAGATTTACTTCTCTATTATGAAGGATATCTCAATTCGGATGCTCATCGAAAACATAAATAAATAAAATAATTGTGAGTCATTTTCCTCATTAAAATTTAGATTTCCTTTTCCCAAATCTCATCCTTAAATGAAACATCATCCTATAAACTATGGAGAGTGAGACTAATAATACAAGGGATGGTGATCTTGGTATGAGGATCCATAGTGATGGTATGAGGTATAAGCACCTTAAAACTCAAAAAATGGCCTCATCAAAAGGGAAAACATCACAGAGTTCCTATTCCAAAGGTAAATCATGGAAAAGATATTCATCAAATCCAAATTCATCTACAAATTCCTATTTAAATTATGAACCAATTTGACAACCAATAATTGGATTTGTAGTTGCCTAAAGAAAGGATTTTGGGATGTGAAAATAGTCATCCAATGAAGAAAATAACCTCTTCCCGCTACTTTATGCATCTATCTAACATAGAAGGCCTCTAAGCCTCTAAGGATTTCTCATAGGCATTAAAATCATGGTGTTCATCACAAAAATAACACCATGAGAGGGTTGATGAAGGGTTGAAATCA
>SNQJ01S0172432.1:11374-28921 GCA_010110895.2 Picea sitchensis
CTGCACATCCCCTCTCAGCAGTCCTGCAATAAATCCAAAGTGTTATTTACATTCATTGACCTCTTCCTCAAGGTCCATTTACATTGCATATTCAAATTTATGAGTTTGCCATAGTTCTTGGCCAGTTCAGTTATATTTACAAGCTGGTGGAAACAGGGTGTTACAACCTTCTTAGTTTATGGGTTCCAAATCTTATAACCTTTGAGACCATCTTTAAATCCAATAAAGATACACTTTTCAACCTTCTTATCCAGCTTACTCTTGTTTTCCTTTAGAACATGAACATATGCATCACAACCAAATACCTTGAGATGTGTGAGAGAAGGTTTCTTAACAGTCCATACATCTTTTAGAGTCTTGTCATCCAAAGCTAATGAGGGTGATCTGTTGACCAGGTAACACGCAATACCCACTGCCTCTGCCCGTAATTCTTGCCCTAACCCGATACCATTAAGAATGCATATTTCTTTCTCCATCAACGTCCTGTTCATCCTTTTTGCAAATCCATTATGTTGAGGTGTATATGGAGTAGTATTCTTCCTTGCTATACTGCACTTCTTACAAAATTCTTCAAATTCATTCTCGCAGAACTCTCCACCATTACATTTCCTCAACACCTTAATTATTTTCTCTATTTGATTCTCAACAAGAGACTTAAACTCTTTAAACCTGCGAAATTCTTCAGATTTCTTCTTGAGGAAATATATCCAAGTATTCCTTGAGAAGTCATTTATAAATGAGACATAGTACACAGTTTTTCCCAATGATGGGATCGACATAGGTCCAAAAGCATCACTGTGAACTACCTATAAAATTCCTTCTTCCCTCATTACACTAGAGGGGAATCTTACCCAATTTTGCTTCTCATATACATAATGTTCATAGAAATCAAAATCCAGAGAGTAGTTAAATATACCTTCAACCATACCTTTACCATGTAGTAGTCGAAGACCCTTCTCTTCGATATGCCCCAGTCTTTGATGCCACAACATAACCTTTTCTCCAGAGACTGTAGGATTTCTTACTTCTTCAACTCCAATATCAGGAACAATGGAACTATTACACCCATCACTAATAGTTCTTCCTTGCAACTGATACAGAGTTCCAAATCGAACTCCCTTCAGCAACACCATTTCTCCTCGAACCATCTTGCAGGTTTCCTTTTCAAATATTGTTTTTACCCCTGCATTGTCCATTTTTTTACAAAAATCAAATTTATGGCCAAACCTAGGATGTGCAGAACACCAGGCAGAGTTCCAATCCTTCCATCTATCAGCCTCAACTTGAATTTTCCTCGACCTATGATTCTGGTTGTCGAATAATCACCTAAGAAAACATTACCTCCATTATACCTTTCATATTCACAGAACCACTCCCTGTGGGGAGTCATATTAAAGGATGCACCTGAGTCAACCAACCATACCTCATGATATTCATGTGTGCTTGAAGAAGCCGAGTACACATCCCCTCTTTCTTCCTTGGGGGTATTTTCTTCTGTAGAAGGAGATTCTTCAGATCCCTTCTTTTTCTCAACTTTGGATCTACATTGATTCTTGTAGGGCCCTTCTTTTCCACATCTCCAACATACCTTTACAAACTTTCCGAGAGATTTAGATCTACCCTTAGACTTAGATCTCCCACTTGAGAACTTAGATCTATTTCTTTCCTGGGAGCGTCCTTTTTCAAATAATGTGTATGTGCTCTGTCCTTCCATATTCTTCCGTCTCATCTCCTCCGACAAAAAAGATGAAACCACTTCATCAAACTTCAAGGTAGTTGTATTACTACCTATGGCCACAACCAGACTATCCCACGAGTCTGGTAAAGAACACAATAAATTGATACACTTATCTTCATCTAGAATTTTAATCACAACAGATACTAACTGACTTACCGCAGTATTGAAGGAGTTCAAATTCTTTGCCACTGAGTCTCCATCTCTCATCCTCATGTTATACAACTTCTTTCTCAAGAATAGTTTATTTACTAGGGACTTATCCTAATACAACTTCCCCAACTTATCCCATAAATCCTTGGATGTAGCTTCCTCTGACACATTCAGTAATACTAAATCTGAGAGACACAGTCAGATTGTGCTATTCGCCTTCCAATCCAAATTTTTCCAGTCATCTGCTAAAGTTATTGTAGGTGCAGTACCTGGATATACTGCAATCCACTGATCTCTGTCCACCAACAAATCTTCCATCTTGAGCTTCCACAGATAAAAAAAATTCCCATTAAACTTCTTGATCTCCATTTTCAAATGCTCGCCATTTATTTTCACCTGAAAAATCAATGCCACAGATCTCCCACTTTAACAAGTCTTATCACAGTCCCGAGCCAAACCCTTGACCACAAAGGCGTCCCCCTGAAGCCAAAATATCTCTGATACCAAATGTAGATTTTAACCTTGTACAATATTTACTGCAAATAGATTTTCAGTAAAAGAACAGAAAATATACAATGGCAAATACAAACATTACACAAAGATTTTTTCCCTCGAAACCCAAATTGGGAAAAAAAACATATTTTATATTCATTCACAGTGATACATTGTTTACAATACAATATACATATAGGAGCCATCGTCATCCAAAACCCTAACCCAATGACCTGGATTAGTCAACAACCCTAATTCCTTAACCATAAATAGAAAACCATCGGCAAAAACCATGTGCTGAAAAACCGACCAATAATGGACACGCAAATCAAGGCAACACAAAAAATGAGGCAAAAATGTGACACGTTTCCCAAGGAATGGTTTTTTTCATACTAGTGGAACATAACTACTCATGAAAAGAATATAACACATACCCAACACTACTACTCGTGCAAAGAATATAACACATACCCAAAACTTTGACTTGTCATGGAACATAGGGTTCTCTGTCATCTTTATGCAACTCTGGTTATCACATAGAATCATGGTTTCTTCCATCTCCAGATCAAATAGACCTGTCAACAACTTCCTAAGCCATATGGCTTCACAACTGGTGGAACATGCAACAATGTATTCTACTTCTGTTGTGTTGAGAGCAATACTAGATTGCTTCCTACTCTGCCATGAAGTCATGGCTAACCCCAGACTGAAACGACATCCTGAAGTGCTATTTTTGTTAGAAACACTTCCAGCCCAATCAAAATCGGTATAACCAACCAGTATGAAGTCATGATCTCTATTATAATGGAGACCAAAGTCCAACGTACCCTTAAGGTATCTCATCACATGTTTTGCCACAACAAGGTGAACACGTCTGGGCTCTACCAGATAGAGACTCAAGGTGTTGACAAAAAATATATATATCTGGCCCGGTATTCGTCAGATACATCAATGATCCAATGATTTGTCTGTACATAGTAGCATCAACCAATTCTGATGAAGTATCAACCAAGAGCTTCCACTTTGTTTCCATGGGCGTGTTCATGGATTGACACTCCGACATATCAAACTTCTTCAATATTTCAAATTCATACTTCCCTTGGTTAAGGAAGATCTTCTCTCGGCTCTACCAAACCTCAATACCTAAGAAATAATGTATTAGGCCTAGGTCTTTCATCTCAAACTATGTAGCAAGATCATCTTACAATCGGTGATGAGATTTTCTTCTCCAATTAAGAATAAGTCATCCACATACAACAACAGTATAATTGGTTCATCCTTCATAACCTTGAAGTAAAGGTTAGAATCAACTTTACTCTTGGTAAAGCCCAAGATTGTCAAGAAACTGCCAATCCTTACATACCAAGCTCTAGGAGCTTGCTTCAATTCGTATAGAGCCTTCTTCAACCTATCGACACGAGTCTTTCTGTCTTCAACATCAAACACTTGAGGTTGTTCTATATACACTTCTTCTTCAATGACACCATTTAATAAGGTTGTTTTCACATCCATCTGGTGTAACTTCCACTTCATCTTAGTTGCAAGAGCTATGATGGTTCTAATATAAGTGTATATGGCTACATGAGAAAACGTCTCTTCATAGTCAATGCCATCCTTTTGAGAAAATCCACGAGCTACAAACCTTGATTTATGTTTTTCAATACTTTCATCAACAACATGTTTTATCTTGTATATCCATTTGGAAGATACAACATCTTTTCTCTTCGGTCTGGGAACTATTTCCCATACATCATTCTTTATAATGGATTAGTATTCTTTTGTCATGGCATATGCCCATTCTTTCTTCTGAATGGTTTATTCAAATCAAGTAGTCTCCTTTTCTATGAGATCACACATCAAATCCATATAACTGGAGAATGACTTAGGTTTCTTGATTTGTCTCATGGTTCCTTCTGGGGCACCATACTTCTCTCCATCTTGAATAAGTTCCCTTTCCCAAGATGGCTTTCTCTTGTGAGAGATCGTCATCTGGGGATTTTGTTGAGATTCTATCATGTCATGATCTTCTTGAATCTCATAATTAGGGGAGGTTGTGACTTCCCTCACTGGTTCTGCAACTTTGGGAGCTACAAGATCTTCCTCATATACTTCTTCAAGCTGGCATCTCCTTGATTTCTTGAGTGATGCATCTTCATCAAAGGTTGCATCTTTGTTGATCTCAATATGATGGCAACCTGGTATGTAAATTCTGAAGGCCTTAGAGACCTCATAGTATCCAACAAATATTCCCTTCTTTCCTGAAGGGTCCAACTTGGTTCTCTTCTCTTTCGAAATGTGTACAAACACTGGACAATCAAATATCTTGAGATGGATTACTTCTGGCTTCTTTCCGAAGAACATTTCTTCGGGGGTTTTGAAACCAAGTGCACTATGGGATAATTGTACATACACTGTTGTTCTTGCTACTTCATTCCATGAGTGCATTGGAATATCTTGATCATGGATCATAGTCTTCACTTCTTCCATTATAGTTCTGTTCTTTCTTCCTGCTACACCATTTTGTCAAGAATTTTAGGGAGTGGTGAGCTCCCTCTTAATCCCGACATATCTACAAAATCTTACAAACTCTTTTGAGGTGTATTCTCCTCCATTACCTGACCTGATCATGTTGATTTTTCTTTCACAAAGATTCTCTATCAAGGCTTTGGATTCCTTGAATTTTACAAACACTTCATCTTTTGATTTCAAGAAGTAAACCCAAGTCTTGTGAGAATAGTCATCAATAAATGACACATAGTATACATACCCACTAAGAGAGGTTGATGGTATTAGGCCACATACATCTAAGTGGATGATCTCCAAGACTCCTTCTGCTTTACTTCTGCTCTTCAGTAAATGATTCTTTATGTTCTTTCCTTGTGCACATCCCTTGCACACACATTCATGATCAACCTTGAAATTTGGTAGACTTGTAACTTCTTTGCTCACATATGGTAAGGCTTTGTAATTGATGTGATCTAGTCTTATATGCCAAAGTTCACATGGACTCTCACTGGAGTGAGTCAAGGCTGCATTTGAGTGACCTTTTAATTTATATAGGCCACCTTCTTCTATTCCAATAACAATTGATTATTCTATGGTTTTTCCTTTAGGCCACATAAGGACTTCACCATATATGAATGCAACCCTGAAACCTTTCTTATATAAAGATGAGATAGAAAGCAAATTCTTTATCAAACCTGGTACATATAGTACATCCTTCATCTTCATTGGGGTCCTTGAATCAAGTTTGTAGGTGGACTCTCCCACTCCTTTGATATGATACTGGTAATCAAATCCAAGTGTAACTTTCTGGGGACAATTATTTTCTATAAGGCTAGAGAGAATGTCTCTTTGACCTGTCATGTGCTTAGAAGCACCACTACCTATGAGCCAAGTATCCTCTCTAGGTGACACTGATCTTGAGAGGGCGGGGAATAAGACATAGTATTCAATCTTTTCTTTAATAGCATTTGTGGGTGGCTCATATCTTCAACTGCATGGGCATGGTGTCTTTTGTTATTTATATTCTTGTATTCTTCTCTTCTCGCTGGACAATTCTTAGCAATATGTCCCATCTTGTCACAATGGTAACATTGATAAGAGGAGAAATCATTTTCCCTTCTTTGACCTTTCTGAAACTTTTGGAATATCCTTTGAGGGTGATATTCTTTATGTGGGTGGGTCTTCTTCCTGAAGTGAGACCTTCTCTTTCCTCCTTTAGCATGAGAAACTAGGGATTGATCTTCATCCCTTAGTAGTACTTCTTCTCGATTAACTACTCTTGCTACTTCTTGAACACATTCTTCCCAAAGACTGTCAAATTGTAGTTTTTCCTTTCTTGCACAAATAGTTTGGATGAAGGCATCCCAAGGTCTTGTGAGATCATTAAGATATTTCATTATGAGTTCATATTCATCTAGGTTGTCTCTAATTTCTTCTAGATGTTCCTTGAATTAAGAAACCCTAGAGAAGTAGTCATGGATGATTTCTCCTTTCTGCATCTTTGTATTCTTGAGTTGGGTACTCAAGTTCATCTTCCAGTCGATGTTTCTTCCTTCATACATTCTAGTTAGGGCATCAAACATTTCTTTTGGATTATTCTTAAAAGACACTTAAGGGATCAAGTGGTATTTAATAGAGTCTGCAATGATTCTCTTGTCCCTAACCATATCTTTCTGGTACTTTTCTTTAGTCATAGCATTTGCGGGTTCTGGTGCATTTTCCTTGATTAATGTTGCAAGGTCATTCTCTTCAAGAATGAGTGCAATCCTATGATTCCAGGCATAGAAGTTATCCACACCTTCTAACTTGTCAACAAGCTTGGTGTTTGCAAAAATATTGACTTGGAGCTGGGAAAATGACCAAAAAATAAAAGTGCTCAGAAATTAAATCTTAACTTACCAGGAGGTGCGCTTGGTTGAGGCGAGTATCGTGGTGCAATTTTTTTTCTTCTGAAAATCCAAATTTTACCCCTTGGAACTAGGTCTGCACAAATATGAACTGGTACTTCTGGTACTAGTTCTGGTTTCCTGGTTTTCTGGTATCAATGAAAAATAGAGTTTCACTTTCTGGAGGCTCTGGCCACTGAAAAAGGTGTGCTCAAGCTGCCAATGAGTTTGCTAGGATATGACGCACTTCCCTAGATAGTTTTTAGGTTGAAATTCTATTCCAACAAAAGCCCTAATTTTCTTCTATGACAACAATGACAGTTTTGGTAACCCAGTGAAAGGTGCTCTATTCATTCAAGCTCTGATACCATGTTAAATTTAGAGATGCTATTAATTTCTTTTCAATTTACTAGACAATAATATCATATGCTATTAATTTCTTTCAATTTACTAGACAATAATATCATATGAAGGATCACTGTTGATACACAATCACAAGGTACACAACATTTATCCTGAAACCCTCATGGGGAGAAACCCAACAAAAACTTCCTTAATATAGAGATAGCCAATACAATGCCAAGATAATAAACCAAACACTAGGAGAATATCCAACACTGAGCAATGTAGCCTCTCTCTTCTTTCTTCCTTCCAACAGCTGGCAACTGCAACTTCCTCTTCAAAATTGTGCACTAGATGAGTGGATTGAGTGAGTGAGAAAATGAGGCGCCTTCCACTCTTATTTATACTCTAGTTGGCAGGCGCTAGGGTGGTGTCTCTTCATCAAGAAGGATAACTTCTTCACTTAGTGGTTAAAACCACTTTTAATTAGTCACGGGATGCATTAATTAACAACATATAACTAGGGTTTGGCCAATCCATAAAAGGGAATTTGATCTATAATATAAGCTCGCCACATGATTAGTCCACAAAAGGGGATTGATCGAGAAGATAATAGCTCAATAATAAGTATATAATATTCTTTGCAATTACAATGTTTCAACATTTTGTCCTCATGCACACTCCTTTTCAAAAAGGAACGAAGGACATAAACCTACACAAAAAGGTGGAAATAATGCGAGCAGCCAATTCTAGAAGATGTTGAAGATCAAAGCAATGTTAATCAAAACTCTATAATGCCGACTTCTTCACCAGTGGTTCAAACCACTTTAATTATCCTGGGATGAATTCTTAATTAGCAACATATAACTAGGGTTTGGCCAATCCACAAGGATTTGGTCTTCATACAGTTTTCCGACATGATCAATTTGTAATAGGGGATTGATCTAATGATTCAATAATAAGTAGAATACTCCTTGCAGTTGCTACAATATTTCAACATTTTTCACTACATGCACACCTTTTCAAAAAGGAATGAAGGACATAAACCTACACAAAAAGGTGGAAATAATGCGAGCAACTAATTCTAGAAGATGTTGAAGATCAAAACAATGTTAATCAAAACTCTATAATTCTGACTTCTTCATTTAGTGGTTAAAACCACTTTTAATTCTTTAGCTTCCAGGATGACTTAATTAGCAAATATCACCTTATGAATATGGTTTGACCAATCCAATAAAAGGGATTTGGTCCCATACAAAGTTCGACATGATCAATCCACAAAATGGGATTGATCTATAAGATAATAGCTCAATAATAAGTAGAATATTCTCGCAGTTACAATATTTCAACATTTTTCTCATGCACACTCCTTCAAAAAGGAATGAAGGACATAAACCTACACAAAAAGGTGGAAATAATGCGAGCAACCAATTCTAGAAGATGTTGAAGATCAAAACAATGTTAATAAAAACTCTATAATGCCGACTTTTTCACTTAGTGGTTAAAAACACTTTAACTAGGCCTGGGGATGACTCTTTAATTAACAACATATATAACTAGGGCTCTGGGCCAATCCACAAAGGATTTCATTCATGCAGCCCGACATGATCAATCCACAAAGGGGATTTCCTCTCACATCTATAATATAATAGCTCAATAACAAGTAGAATATTCTTTGAAGTTACAATATTTCAACATTTTGTCCTCATGCACACTCCTTTTAAAAAAGGAATGGACATAAACCTACACAAAAAAGGTGGAAATAATGCGAGCAACCAATTCTAGAAGATGTCGAAGATCAAAACAATGTTAATCAAAACGTTATAATGTCAATTTGTCTTCTTAGTGGTTAAAATCAATTTAATTAGTCATGATGCATGATTTCTTAATTAGCAACATATAACTAGGGTTTCAATAATCCAATAAAGGGGATTTGGTCTTATGCAAAGCTCACATGATCAATCCACAAAAGGGGATTGATATATAAGATAATAATAGCTCAATAATAAGTAGAATATCTTTCGGTGAAGCATAATATTTCAACATTTTGTCTTCATGCACACTCCTTTACAAAAAGGAATGAAAGACATAAATCTACACAAAAAAGGTGGAAATAATGCGAGCAACCAATTCTAGAAGATGTTGAAGATCAAAACGATGTTAATCAAAACTCTATAATGCCAGAGATGGAGAATAGTTTTTGTCCAAAATTGATAGATGGGGTCAGAGAAAACACAAACTCCTTGTAGATGGTAGTTACAAATGAAGCTCCATCTAGGGGGATGTAGATAGTATATGAATCTGACAACTCTAATTCCAATAAGGAAACACACTTTTCAAATACTAAACATTCAATTTCTCCTTTGAATCCTAACCTTCCTATTTCTAATTTACCTTTAGTCATTTTGGAACCTTCTTCAAGAATGTGGCAAGAGGTTAAAAATAAAAATGAAAAAAAAAGGTAGGATCAAGGACTATTTTTTATCAAGATAGTAATAAAATGTACATTAATTTGTAATATTATCACACACACACACACACACACACACACACACACACACACACACACACACACACATTTGAAGTGGGGACTATCCTCTTCCCAGGGATGATGGAATTCTCTTAGAACATATGCAAAATGTAACCTATTTTATTTCTTATGAACAAGAAGTTACATTTTTTTGTTTTTTTTTTGGTGGGGGGGATTTGTTTATAAATATGTCATGAAATAAGTGAAACACACGGAAAAAAAATTCAATATGGAGGATATATTAGAAAATTCATTCATCCAACCGAACATAGAGTTGATAGACTACATTAGGGGTAGTGGGAGTATCATTGTCAATAGCTAAGATGGAATCTAGGCCATATGTCCTTTGACACTGCCTTTGTGATTGCCTTTGAATACCAATCCAACTCTAAAATCCTATCCATGCATGATTTCTTTTGCTCATTGAATCCTTTGTGTAGGTTTAGTGTTTTGAAGTGGAGACTCAGTCCATCCTCACTCAAGAAGCAAAATAGAAGAGGAGCACGTGACAATTACATGGAGGATATGGTACCTTCATTACTACATGTTTTAGTTCTTTTATTCTTGTATCACATATATAATTTTTTGAGTCTATTGACGGATTCCAACACAAGGATATCATGGTTGGATTTGAACAATATAGAGGTGAAAACATCATTTATGGCTTCCTTGCAATTAGTTCTAGTCTCACAAAACATTGAAAATATGGTTTCCTCAATTATACATAGTTCGTTTTCAATTGTATTTATGGAGTTAGCAATACATGCATTGGTGGGAACCAATCTACAACATCATATCCAAGTTGCAAAAGGTGGTAGGATTGTTGTAACCATGGGAAATTTACATATTGTTCAAATCATCACAATAATTCTAAGCATATATTATTTCATGGCTACTGTGCCAATTTTCCTCACATGTATTTTTGTTCTTAAGAAAAATTTTGGTGTTTTTAACCTCTTATCAGTTTTTAAAAGCGGTTTATATCATCTTCACATCATTTTCTTTTGAGAGGTTTGTTGGTGAGTTTCTAACTCAAATTTTTAAAAGCTTTTTCGTTGAGATTTGCACTATAAAAGGTTAATGAGAAAGAGATTATAGGGAAAAAATGAAGTAGGGATAAGTGGTAGGTATATTTACAAAACCATGCGTATATATTGATTAATCTCACAAAATGTTACAAGGGGTGGGTGGCAAATGTAATTTTCAAAATTGACAATATATATAGACTACTCTCACAAAATGTTTTTGGAGACGTGTAACACCCTTAAAAATTGGCTTCAGCATAAAAATAAATGTTCCTAAATTCGTTACAATGACTTTAATCTTATTGTCATTAATTAAAAACATTTTTTTTTTAAAATAAATTTCTATGAGTTACCTTTCAGGAAAAACTATTACAAAATGACAATTGTTCACTGTAGCAAGAGTCGTCATGACTAGAAACCAACTCTGCTTCAGCTGAGTTTTTAGAACTATGCTCCCTATGACACTAAAAATTATATAGAGCCAAGTGGCTATTATCACTGTTTCCTCCTTCTGCAATGATGCACCAGATAAAAACCATAATCATAATGACGCTGCTCCCTAGCGTTGGGATTCCTTAATTTACCTCTCCTCCCTCGCGTCATGGCTGTTAATGGCTCATTAATTCCCTTTGTAATAGAAGTTATGAACTCCAACCTCTGCCATGCAGACCTGCAATATTCTCTTGGATCGAAATTGAGCTAAGTACGCAATTCCTTGACTGATTTGATGCAACATCCTCTAGAAACTTCCACTTGCGCTAGTACTAAATGCCCTATCGTTTCTCATGTGCGCTATACGTTGGATGACACCCCCATCTCAGATAGTTAAAAACATTTTTAACTCATTAAAACTAAGAACAATTTATATGTGGTTCATCTTTAATTGTTTGGTCGTATTTTATTTATTTTTACAATCCAAACAATTTCAAATAATACTGAATTTAAAAAAAAATGTTTAAATTTAATATATAAATATTTTAAATTAAAAAAAAACATACACAAATACAAATATTTTTTTAGTCATATTAATATAAATCCATCTCAACCTTAAATATATTAAGTTTCTTAATTCAATGTGTTATTTCAATAAGTTATTGTCAATGTGGTTGAGTAGTTAAGTATTTTAGTTTGACAACTTTATTAGAGATGGTATCAATGCTATTGAGGAATTGGTGAGACCTCACTAACCTACACTCAAGAGTCAAAAATATTTACGAGGAAAGTTCATTAAAAATGCCCATGAATATGAAAAAACATCCTTTAAACTTTCCCAAAATAAATTTTCTTGACAAACAAAATTATTGAACACCAAAAAAAATTTCCCTTCACTCCCCTCTAAAGCCCCTATAGAGTATTTTACATGGATGGACGGAGAATCCGAGAATCCTCCACAATTGAAACATAATAACTTGTCAATCTCACCAAATCTTTCATTGTTTTACTTTTGAGAATGAACAGAGTTGATCATCCGGTTCTTCAAATATCAAAGTAGCGATAAAGACCAAACGGTTTTTTCAGATCGCGGCAGCTTCCTTCATCTCTTGGAAGCAATGAACAAAGCATTTGGAGAGCAGGCCTGCATCTACATATCCTTTTGCAGCTATGACCTGCACCCTCAAGCTACCCATGTAGCTTATACTCGTCACAAGAAGCGCCTGCCGTGTTCCAATTTCATCAATGAAAATCATAATTTTTATGATGCATTGATTTACACATAAAGTAAAAGAGAAGGTAGCATCGAACCTGAGGCACACCCGATACCGAGAAATATAAAGTTTTTACAGGATTTCCAGCGATAGATATCCTTTCTCCCGGCCCGACCATATTTGTAATTGTAAGCGTCGTGTTTGCCAGGGTTTTGTACAAGCATTTAGCGGACGCCTGTGACAGGATTCCATATCATAATTAACCACCTCAGTTTTCTTCTGTAATCTCTCCTAAAGATAATAATAATAATTGATGTACTCATGTACCTGTGGTCCTTTTAATTTTGTTACATAGCCCAGTGCTTTACCCGTTATGAACACTGCCAACGACTTTTTCTTTCTATCTACATTCTTTTTCACACTGCGAAGAATGTCCAGAGGATTATCCAACATCTCCAAGGGTATCCCAATATGTAAATACCCAAAACGGTTTCCCCAAGGTGCTTCACTGTTGGGTTTAAGCATCTGCTTCATGTCCTGCACATTTCCATGTGTTGCCAACATTCATTTGAACAAGAAAATAAACATGGCATTCGACTGCGACGACAAAAGTAAATTTCACGAAATTATACCTTGGGGCCGGACCTGGCTCTCGTGTTCATCAAGACCAACGACGTTAATTTCAAGTTTTCTACCGCCCCAATACTGTTCTCATCTGCATTGAAAATCTCGAAGTATTAGTAGTAGTTAGCCATTGAAAATACACAATGAGCCAGAAAAAGGGTTAATGATTTGGTTGCGGGACGACCAAGAGTGATCCGCAGGTAGCGCTGAAGTCCATAGAATACCACGCCCATTATCACATCATTTACAGTCTGTAAAACAAAGCAGAGTTCAGCAAACCGGAATTCACTTGCATAAAGTTTCAGAAACTAACAGTTTTCGAAGACTGATAAATTACCCCTCCAACAGAATTCTTGATGTGTTGAATATCTTCCATTGTGAAAGTGGCAGAAGACATGACTTTAGGCATCCACTCCACTCCAGGAGGTCCCCGGATCGGCAACTCACTATCCTCCATCCATTTCATTCTTAATAAACTGCTAATCAAATCGAGCAGTGTGCACCACATTATAAGCACAACGCTGAATAGCCGCTGGCATACATTATGAACGTTGAACCAATGGATTTGGGATTTCTGATATTCTGGCAAGAGCTGTGTACGTTCATAAGTAGGACGGCTGCTATTATCAGCCCTGGTAGAGCAGGCAAGCAATAAAGACATGAGAGAAGCTCCATCTCCCAGCGTATGATGCAGGTTGATAATAATTGTCGCTGATGCTGTGCTGGTCTTGTAGTTGAGAAAATGAAACTCCCATAAAGGACGAGAAGTAGGAAGCCGCCGGAGGTGCATATCGGAAATATAGTCATTCACATACTCATTGTACTCTTCAAGTCCGGTAGGAAACTTGGGAACAAAAACATGATCATTCACATTCACTTCCGTTTTCTTCCACTGAGAAACTCCCTTGTCATCCTTTGTCTGCAACCACAGGAAAATGCTCCTGGTTAGTTCATAGTAAAACACGAAGAGCTATTGCCTGTGCATTCACAAATCCTCCATGAATATTAAAAAGTAGAAAAGAGTTGAATATATGATACCATGATGCAAGAGAATCGCGGATTCTGAGGCAAGAGTATATCCCGGATGGCTTGCTTGACATGAGAGACATCGATGGGCTGGTCGAACTCAGAGATGGCATGCACACACAGTGAAAATTCTGCAGTGTTGAGAAAGTGCCCTGACGGACTCACAGGAGGTGTTAATTCGCAATTCATCTCCTCGGATTCACCGTGAGATCCCATGGCCACCGGCTGAAATGAATTGGGTGGATGGACAGGAAAGAATGTGGGAAAAGAAGCCGAGGCAATGTGCAGTCTCAGTGCGAAGGTTGAGCAGAAATGAAGTGGATGGATGAATTTTATAGGACAATTGGATGGAAATTTCATAATTACAAACAATTAGTATGATTGGATGGAGTAATTTCATAATAATAAAAGCAATTAATATTAATTTCACGATAGTGAACCCAGTGACCGTGATACCGTAACTGGTGCAGCGACTGAGCCGGGTCAAAGATAGATATGACTTACTTTGATCTGACAACCGAGTGGTTGGACAACCAGAGGGAGGCAACGGCAACGGCAATGGTTGACATATTTTGATCTTTTGATCTGATACCGAGATTCAGGTAGTAGTTGGAGCTTCAATTTGACTATTAGTCACTTGCCATGTTTCGTGTGTTAAGGAAAGTGTAATGATGGATGGAATTTATTGTCCACTGAAACAGGATTGGGTAGGGATCTATACAGAATTGATAGGGTATTTTAAATGTTTTATTTTTGGAGGTTTTTTTTGGTTATATTTTTCGTTTGATTTTGATCGAAATTTGGTGATGAATGGTTGGATCTATAGATTTGAGTGGTTAAGTTTGTATAATCAAAGTGTCTCCGGGGTATTTCAACAGGCTGAATCCATTTATGTATTCAGAAAGGCAATTTAAACAATAGAAAATAGAGATTTTGTCTAAATTTACATCGCGGGATTCCAACCAATTCCTACAGAAAAACCCAAAAGATAAAACATTTAGCCAACGCCAATTTTTAATACGGGGACCAATGGTGATTTTACTTATTTGGGCAAATTCTTAAGGTTAACAATATACATACATAGTCATATCACCTTGATATATAATACATACATTCAATGCTACTTAGCAGGCTGTATATTGCGGAGATAATATACAGCCTATTGCAGCATTCAATGCTGCATAGCATGATGTATATTGCTCATCAAATTTCTTAAATACCTAGAATAAATGGTACTTCTATTCTTTATTTGCTCAGTTTTTTTTTATTTTTTTATTTAAATGATTGAAATGACAATTAAACTACATTAATTATTACTAATAATTGGTCTAAGTGGGAAGCAAATAGGGTTTTGCTCCATTTTAAACCAATCTATGGATTAAAGTTTCATGTATTTCAAATCCTTATGCCAAGGGTTTTGTCCCATTTTAAACCAATCCAGATGCTCAAAAAATCGACCAGAATTGACCAAAAATTTAAAACTGACATGCTGAAAAGATAACTTAGAAAGAAAAACTTGCTCAGAGTTAACCCATCTCATCAATCTTATTGAGTTATCTAGATTTAAAAAAACCTATCTCATCGAAATTAAAAAATAAGCATTTATGACAGTCATTGCAGTTCAAGAATAAACAGTTATGGAAGTCTTTTGGATTTGTTTTTGTCGTTAAAGAGCCGAGGGTTAGCTAAAACGTTGCACTTTCCAGGTTTTTTTTTTCTCCCAATGGAAATCTGAAAACTTCGAAGATGTAATTTTAGTAAATTGATAAATGTGATATGCAGTTTCAGGATCTGAAATCGTTCAGTTGTTTAAAAATGCAAATTCAACACTAAAATGCTTTTTCTTCATAAGAAGTTTGAAACTTCAATTTCTTACGAGATTTGAGAGATCTTCGGATCTACCTAGAGACTAAATATTGCAAGTCAACACGTGAATGAATATAGAAATTGCAGATTTATAATTCACCAATTCTAACCAAACCCACACAACTTAATTAATCTAACACTGCATTACTTAGAAATTGCAAATTTATAATTCACCTAATTCTAACAAAATCCACACAATTCAATTGAAATTACGCAACTTAATTGAAATTGCATATTTATAAATTATAATTCACCCAATTCGAACCAAACCCACACAACTTAATTAATTCAATTGCAGATTTATAATTCACCCAATTCAAACCAAATCCACACAACTTAATTGATTCAACACTTGTAGAAATTGCAGATTCATAGTTCACCCACTTCTAACCAAACCCACACATCTTAATTAACTCTTAGACAACGCGTTGAATAAGGCTCTAAGTTCCACATCAAGCCAGCATTTTTATGGATGCATCACTTGATGCGCAAACAACTTGGTAAAAACCTCAAGTCTAAAATGCTCAAACTTCTTCATTGTGACATTATATGTAAGCTTACTTTATGGAGCATTTTTCTCTCTGGTTGGAATTTGATGAACTGATAATTTAAAATTTTCAGTCAATTTAGAACTTTGATAGATTTTCTAAGTATTTGATTTGGTTTAAAATGGAGTAAATTTTGATATAGTTAAAATTATGAATGCAGGGGACTTTAATGGTATAAAACTTAAGTTACCTTAAAAAATTTGGTCCAGTCAATCTATTTTTTAATTAAAAGTTAATTTGTTTATTACAAGTTTAGACTATTTCTTTATATTTTAGAATAAAATTTTATAATAATATTTATGTATTATAGATTTTCTTATATTAACTCAGAGTTTATTATGGGTCAAGAGGGATCAATTCCTAGAGATGAAAACCTTTCCTTAAGTTTTGATTATTTTGAACAAAGGAATTACACATCTTCCTTATACTTAGCAACATAACATTGAAATGGTTTTACTATAATAATTTGTTTACTTTAAATTACTTTATATAGAGAGATGATATTGAAATATTTTCTTGGAATATCTTATTTATAATCCATAAAAAAATATTATTTTTTGTTATTAATATTTTTTTAAATGCCATGTGTTGACGTCATATTAAGCATTGAAAGAATTACACATCTAACTCATACAAGAAAGTAAACAATAACTATCCACTAAATAATAAAATTTTTACTTTCAATTATTTTATCTCTTTCTCTCTATAAAATTGATATAAAATTATTTATCTCTAGAATGATCCACCTCACGAACATTAAATCGATAGCATGGTTGCAATGGGATTTCATTCATAGAGATAGCTACATATTGTTCTTAAAATCCTTCATGAAATAACTTGGTTATTTCTTTAACTCCATTTTCTTCAATTTTCAATGACATGTCAAAGTCAATTGGAGAATATTTACACTTTCAATATTTGTCATAGACCATATGTTTTATCCAAAGAGACTTGCGTTAGGTGATATATTATACACTTTCAATATTTGTCATGGACCATATGTTTTATCAAGAGACTTGTGTTAGGTGATATATTAGAAGTGGTAAATTTTGCTACTTTTACTACATTCTTGAATTAATTATTCTCTCCATAATCTAAATTGTAAAACTTGTAAATATCATTTAAATTTTTCTATACTTAAGATTCTTTCAATCTATTTTTATTGTATT